>JAPQWV010001223.1:0-105930 GCA_027422505.1 Craterostigma plantagineum
ACGGCAGATGTGCCCTTGAGGTAGCGCATGATTCGCTTCACCGCAAGCATGTGAGATTCCTTAGGGTCGGCTTGAAAACGGGTGCATAAACAAGTGGCAAACATGATGTCCGGCCGGTGTGACGTGAGATATAGAAGAGTCCCAATGATGCTGCGATAGAGGGTGATGTCGACCGTTTTTCAGTGGGATCGGCATCCAACTTGCAGCTTGGTGAAATAGGAGTGCTGAGGGGCTCTGATCTTGATGTAACGTTTCAGAATATCCTTGATGTATTTGGTCTGACTGACGAAAATCCAATCATCGAGTTGTCTGACTTGAAGCCCTAAGAAGAATTGCATTTCTCCCATGTGACTCATTTGAAACTTGCTCTTCCTTAAATCTCCAAATTTCTTGCAAAGCGGTGGATTTGTTGATCCGAAGATGATGTCATCGACGTACGGACGACCATCAGATCTTTGTCTTGCCATTGGATAAGAGAGTCGTATCGATCGTTCCTCGAATGAATCCAGACTTCACGAGTAAATTCACTCAGGACATCATATCAAGCACGTGGGCTTGTTTTAGTCCGCAAAGAGCTTTATCCAATCGATAGCATGATCGGGGTGTGCTTGATCAACACAGCCTTATGGTTGAGCGACATAGACTTCTTCTTTTAACACGCCATTGAGAAAGGCGGTCTTAACATCCATTGGTAGACTTTAAAGTCTTTATGAGCCGCATAAGCCTGGAAGAGACGAATGGCTTCGATTCGGGCAACAGGAGCATATGTCTTGTCGTAGTCATTCCTTCATGTTGGTTATAGCCCTTCGCAACCAGTCTCGCTTTATTACTGGTCACTTCTCCATCTTTATTCTTTTGTTCTTAAATACCCCTTTGTTCCGATGATTGTTTTCCCATGCGGACGCGGTACTAGGGTCCACACTTGAAGGCGTTTGAATTAAGTAATTTCATATTGCATGGCAATAACCAAATTTGAATCCTTAAGCGCGTCAGCTACCTTGGTTGGCTCATTTGGCTTAAGAAGTAGCTGAAGAGACTGTGTTGATGACGTGCCCGTACTCCATTCGAAGGATCACCAATTATCTGATCGATTGGATGTGCTCGAGTCCATTTTCGCTCGTGTGCTAGAGCAGAACTAGACGCATCGGCCATTTGTGGACTGAGACTGCCAATGATTTCAGATTGTTCATTAGGGTGAGGTAAGTCAGATTCTGCACTTGGATTGAGTGTTTCGGATGAGACCTCCTTAAGGACTACTGTAGGCTCTTCAGTGATCTGTGATAAGTACGAATCGGGTAAGGTAGGGACATTTGAAGAGCTTTGTATGTCGGCCTCCTTGAGTGGGGAATCCACTAAAGTGTAGCAATGATAGTTTCTGGCCGATATACGGGCTCAAAGAGAGAGACCACGTCTTCCAATGCAGTCTCAGAGCTTCTTCAGACATTGATTCCATAGTTGTTGCCATCTTCTGTTGGTTTTGTGCCAACACACCAGTGTATGCGGGTTCTGAATCATCGTATTCAGAAGCCATCGGGTTTGGTACAGATCCTGAACTGAGGTGTGTAGGAGGCATTTCTGTCACTTCGTGGAAAGTGACGTTATAGCTCTCTTTGATTGATCGGTTGGACTTGATGTAAATTCGATACGCCTTTGATGTTGAAGAATACCCAACGAATGCGGCTTCGAATGCTTTAGGGTCGAACTTAGCGCGTTGCTCTCTGTCGTTCGCCACAAAGCACTTGCACCCGAAAGACTTTGAAGAATGAGATATTGGGTACTCGCTTGTGCATGATTTCGTACGGAGTCTTATCGAAGCGCTTGTGAACCATCGTCCTGTTCTGAGTGAAACAGGCGGTATGTACTGCGTCAGCCCAAAGGAAGGGAGGGTGGCCGGAATAGATCAGCATGTACGGGCGGCCTCAACTAGAGTCCTGTTCTTTCTTTCAGCAACCCCGTTCTGTTGAGGAGTCTTAGCGGCGAGAATTGCTGACTAGTGCCAAGTTTCTGATAAAATTCACTGAGATACATGTTCTTGATCTCAGTGCCGTTGTCCGTTCGGATGACTTTGATGGATTGTTGCAGCAAATTATGAGTAGTGTTCACGAAATTAACTATCAAGTTCCCTGTCCATCTTTAGTTCGGAGGAACTTCGTCCATGTGTAGCGGGAGTAATCATCAATGATAACTAGTACGTACTTTCGCCCACTAATGCTTTGTGTCTGCATAAGTCCATAGAGATCCATATGTAACAGCTCCAAAGGACGTGAAGTGGAGGCAACTAGTTTTACATGATGAGATGCTCGCTTCATTTTTCCTAGTTGACATGCCGAACACTGATGCTCTTTTTGTAGGATAACAGTTGTGAACCAACTTTTTCGTTGATAGTCGTTGAAGAGCTTTGATATTGAGATGAGACATATGTTGATGCCATAAGTTCTTCCTCTGAATTACAGTCTGAGAAATGAGGCAACAACTGTCAAAGGCCGAGCTGACCTCAGGTTGATCGTGTAAAGATTTGATTTTCGAAATCCTTGGAGGAATTCTTTGTCCCGACTATCCAATATTCTGCACCGGTCAGCAAGGAAGACCACCTGGAATCCTTTGTCGCGGAATTGGTCTATGCTGAACAAGTTATGGCGGAGGCCTTTGACGTAAGAGACATCTTTTATAGTCAGATTCTTCAGAATGATGTCCCCAAATCCTAGTATGGGGGCTGAGTCGTTGTTTCCGAATCTGACTTTTCCATTCGATTGGTCTTTGTAGTTGCTCAGCAGCTCTTGTATTCCCGGCATGTGTGTGGAGCAACCAGAGTCGAGGTACCACACACGATGGATCTGCAATAACAATTAGAGCGCTTTAGGTACTCACTTATAAATGGGTCCTCGCAGATTAGCAGATCTAGGTGTTGGTTCAGATTTGGTTCCTAAATTATTGTTAGTAGAAGTTTTAGCGACCCAAGTCATCTTAGAAGAAGTTGATTTGGGTTTGCCCTTTATAAAAGACTTGGCTGTAGGACCCGGTCCCCGCAAATTAGGTCGGCCAATAATTACGTGTATGATTTACGTAATTCCATGATAATTGTGTATATGTTGTATGTTTATGTGACGTATGAATTTTTATGCTTGTGAAATATACGAGAATTACGTGCAATCGGGTACAACTTAAAAACCATAAGACCCCGATAAATTCTAACCGACTTGAGGACTTTCGAAAAAATCAAAGGAATAAGGAAACTTAGAAAATGATAAAAGTTACATAGGAATTGGGCTTGAATTGAATTAGTATTGGGCTACAATTTAATAATGAGCCCAAATGTGCAAGAAATCAACTTAGGAGACAAAGTCCCCATTTCAAGGAAGACCCACGCCAATTCTAATACCCTTTGTCCATGCCTACATAGCCAATAAACAATTCAATACACTCTAATCCCCTCAAGGAAACCAACGAAACAAGAAGAAAGAAGAAGAGAAAGGGCGAGAAGATTGAGCACAAAGAATTTTCCCAACTGGTTCAAGCATCGAAGTTGGTAAGTAGAACATCCTCTTTAAGCTTTTAATTCTCTACCTTGGGTGTAGTTGAGGGCATTAATGGCGTTAAATGCAAGTGGTTGGAGAAAACCACGAGAAACCCTAAAATACCGAGCTTAGGGTCGCAATAAGGATTTTCGTGGGTGCAAATATGGAGTTGGATAGTTTATTAGGTGATTTAGAACTTATAATTTAGGGTAGAAGAAGCTACGAAGCAAGGCTGTGGGATGATGAACGACGAAGAATTGAAGATGATGATAAAAGTCGAAGTATAATGTCGAGCCATGTTGAGTCATGTCGACATTTTCTTCAAAATTGTCGAAATGAAATGTCTAGGTAAGATAGCTAGAAATGTCGAGCTGAGCAGAAAAGTCGAGCTAAGAATGCCAAGATAAAAATGTCGACGTAACATATATCGACATTTTATAAATGTCGAGATCCATGTGAGTTCATGTCGACATTTCTAATCATAAATGTCGAAACAGATGTTAAATGTCGAGGGTTAGATTGAAATGCATGTCGACATTTCCATTGTATAAATGTCGAAATGTCGAAATGTTAGAAAGATGTCGAGTTAAAAATGTCGAGATTCATTTACGATAAATGTCGAGATGTTAAGTAGGGTGTCGAGCTTACCTATCGAGATTTTCCTCAATAGTGATACCGAGATTTCTTTACAAACTATGTCGAGATTTAGCATGAAGTGTGTCGATATCTTTAAATAGTTCAAATGTCGAATTCAAAGAAAGTGATATAAATGTCGAGACCATGTGAGTTTCATGTCGACATTTTTCAGCACAAAATGTCGAAGAGCCATGATAAATATCGAAACCCTCAAAGTGTCGAAGTGTTAAGGAGAAATGTCGAAGATCATGTTAAAATGTATATCGACATTTTGTTTAAAATGTCGAAGCACATGGCACGATTTTGAATTCGTAGGAACCCGAGATTTATCCACATGCCGAGATTAAGTTTGGAATCGAGATTTCTTTATAATGTCGAGATTTGATTTAACCAACAACTCGAAAGCTATTTTAACCCATGATGTACATTTAGGGCTTGAAGATTAGCATACTTAAACCATTAAATAAAATAGCGCACTGACACCAATATTTCATGCCTAAGGTCGGGACTTAGGAACACTTACGGGTCAGGTGACTGCTAACCTACGGACGACAAGTAAGTAGAAATTCAACTACGATACGTAACTTGCCTGCGTCCGATGATGTGAATTTACGTGCTCGTGCATTTTACGTGGAACGTGCATGTTGCGACAAAGTATTTTATATGCATGATAGCATGATCTGCATATTTACATGAGCATGGCATGAGCACTTGCAACGCATAAGTAGTACGTATGACATGAGGTAAGAGCGTGCGTAAGATCGCCTGTGTGCGATGTATACTCGCCGATATTGGCGTTTGTGTCGACTCAATGAAGAGTCACGGCTCCCCTATGCAGCCATGGCAAAAGAAGCCATAAGGCCTGTATAAGAGGCTGGGGGAATACCCCGTATGCGGGAGATGCAACCTGAGGATGCGGCCCGGGGCACGCACTGAGTAAGGGAAGATTCCTGCGGGGGACCTTCTAGTGCGTAAAGCACTAACCGGGAGGGAAGATTCCTTCGGGTGACCTCCGCGGTTAGTGGCCTCGGTGTTGGCTACCAGTGAGAAGCGTCCGCGTGGAGGCCACACTGAGTAAGGGAAGATTCCTTCGGGTGACCTTCTAGTGTGAGAACCTTCACATATGAGATCTCTATGAAATGGCGCATAGTGGGATAGAAAGCCGAGGGCCCGTACGAAGTAAAGTATAAGAAAATGAGTATGAGTCAGAAAAAGACAAGAAAATGAGAAGGAGAGTATGAGCATTAGAAAACGACGACGCGGATTGTCGATCGTTAGGACACGTTGTTGGTCCGAGATTACACCAACAATGCGACTTCGGACGGATTTAACACGCCTAATGATCGAGATTTTAGAATGGGGCGTGGGGCTTGGTGGAGATAATATGGAGGCTCAATAAGATTTTCTTTCTCTAGAATAAACACACACAAGCACACCTAACTATGTGTTAGGGTTTTCCTATTTATACCACAAGTTGGTATATAATAGGTGGGCTTCATGTGAAGGCCCATTACATGAATAACTAAGAACTAACCCAACTAAGAATTAGCCCAAAGTTTAATATAGCAAACCAACAAAGATAATACAATGAAATTGAACACTACAAAAATATTTCCAACATCTCCCCCTTAGTGTTCAATCTTCAATTCAGCGCGGGATATCTTTGTTGGGCGTATTGGACATCTCGATTCCTAGCAAACTCCCCCTACAAGGGATATCTCCTCTTCTTGTGGAGGCATTGATGGCTCGGCTAGGACTCACTTGTTAAGATTCTCCAATCTTCTTCTTCTTGGCGTCTGATTTGTCGTCTTCGAATGGAAGTTGTCTGGTTCAGCCTCGAAGATGACTCGTCTGACTCCAGAAGAAGGTAGGCGTGGGGCGTAAAAATGTGCCAAGGCTCCATTGAAATGTGACTTTCAAGAGCAGGGAGCCCGGTCTTCATAGTGGTCAGCGCAGTATTGGCGGAATGTGGTGGATGAGATGTGCCATGGCTCCTTTAAGTGTTCCATTATGAACATAATAGCCTGACACATAAGATGGTGCGCGGAGGTAGTGGAAGCCTCCGGCGGGGCGTAGTTGGTGGGGCTTGGTGGTGGAGGTGGCGTGGATGATGGTTGCTGCTGGTGCTGCTGTACGATCTTCAACTCATTTCTTCTCCTTTACTCCCCCTTGAGATGATCTCCGTCTTCGGATCGTCACGTCGTCCGTGGGACGAGTCTGCCTCCGGTGTTGATGGTGGTGATGATGGTGTGGTGTGGTGTTGAGTGAGGCAATCAAGTGGGATTCTCAGGAGTAGCAGCAATTGGTGTTCCTCCGGGTTCAGTTTTGAACACTGGAGAGACGGAGCAGCATGTGGTGGCGTAGGCGTAGGCGTGGTGGAGTGGTGTCGGTGATGAGACCTTTTCCTTCATAGATCCTCGTTGAGCGCGGCATGGAATGTGTAAGTTCCTCGCTGATTGCTATGAGTCGGGGCTCCATCACGAACGGGGTAACTAACCAGACGGGGTCACAAAGACGCTCCGTCGTCACAACATCGAAACATGTGTCCGATGTGCCGCCTGTTTGCACAGGACAGAAAGAAGCAGAGAGCCACAAAGGCTTTCTGTTCGCACGGACAATGAGACAAGCTCGTATCCGTGCCCATCGACAGTTGTGGTGAGGGTGGCTGTCGTGGGTCTTCGCTCTCGGTCACAAGGACGTCATCAAGCGTTCGGGCAAGTTCACGAAGAACCTGCGGTGCGTAAAGAGTGTTTGTGTCCTAGAAATTGGAAAATTTTGGTGGGTGAGGACACTAGACTCGACGTGGGTGGAAGAGGTGCAGTGAGAGGAGGGGCACTGCATGTTCAACATCAACCGTCTCCAAGTGGGGCGGTGATGGCTAACGTGGTTCCTCTTGTGGAAATGAAACAGCTATCTGCGAAAGGATAGCTGAGTGGTTGGGAGGGGTTAATTGCGCGGTTGGACCAGATGCCGCGACTCTACTCGGGAAACGAACGAGTCGTCTCCTGTACCTATGGGCGAGGTCCGGGGTATGGTGAGATATGACAGAGGAGTGCGATCATGTCGTCGTTGGTTCGCAACTCCTGCAAGCGACTTACTTCATCCTCCCGAGATCCTTGATTGGATCTTTGCGTGGAGGAGGATGTCGCGCGACCTAGACCTAGACTAGAGAGGCTAGGGTAGGTCGTTCCTGGGTTAGGATCAGGGGGGTTTCACTGATCCATGGGAACTATGGTGGCGTGGCGTGATCGCGTTGAATGGCGACCACGAGCAATGTCGATGAGGGTGACCCAAAACTGTTGATCAGACACTTCAGGGACTCATCTGGTGGAAGGTGAGGGCCTAGTGAGGAGCATGGTGGCAGAGGACGTCTCCATGTAGCACACCATGATGGAATGGATGGCAGTGGGTGGACGTGGAGTCTGGTACATGAGATCCACATCGCCTAATCATCGAGATTAGATGGCGCGCCCACTGATGGTTGGTTGAACTTTTTTTCAACCCTTCTTTGTAGGTTCAGGTTCTGCACGGATTTGTACAGAAGCCATGATGATTGCTCGCTTCTCTGACATCCCTTCATGCACGTGGAGCAATCGTGTAACGTGCATGATGGGGTTGGTTGCTCGCAGTGCATACCGGTCATGAATGTGGAGCAACCCATGTACCATTCATGCCGGGGGACTTGGCTGCTCTCATCGCATACCAGTCATGGGTGTGGAGCAGCTCTCTTGTACCTACCCATGCTGGGGATCTGCAAAAACTTTATCGAGACTTTGGTACCCATTTTTGGATGGGTCCTCCCTTGTTAGCAGAAAACAAGTTAAGCACATTTGGTTCAGATATTGATCCTAAATCATCCTTTAAAGTCCTATCCAATTTGATTTGTGATTTAGGAATCCAAGTTTGGTGAACCTTAGAGGGAAATGACAATTCAGCGCAGGTGAATGTGTGCCTAGGTGTGAAAGACCTAAAGATTTTCTCCCTAGCCAGTCGCATAAGATGCTTTCTAGAATAAATCTGGACTGGGTATTTCAAGTAGGAATATGAGCTTATGGCGCTATATGCGTCATTGGATGATGAGTCGTATGCCTACAAGAGTTCACATCATTCACTCTATAATGATGGTGGGTGTGGTTTGAGAAGTTCGCTTGCTTGAGCTTTGAACTTCTCGCATGCTCTCCTTTTAATAGGAGTCGAAGAGGGGAAATCATTAAAATTTTTGTTCAAGTTTTTCAAAAAGAATGTCGATTTTCCTCTCTTTATTTTTTCTTTTAATTGTTCCTTTGAAAATTTAAGCGCTTTGCTTTTACTAAACATTTTAGTATCAGTCAAAGGTGACTCAGAATTTGTAGAAAAAGCAGTTTTAATTTTGGAAACAAAGATGCTTGACTTTCTTTTCTTTACCTGTTTCGAGGAAGATGTATCTTTTAAAAGATCATTGGGACAGGTAAAGACGGGAATTTTTAAGATTTGAAATCTCATTTAAAAGTATTTCCTTTTCAGACTCAAACGAATTTTCGAGATTAGAAATCTTCTCTAAAAGCTTTTTCTTTTCCGCGCAAAACTTATTCTTTCGAATTCCAGGGTTTCTTGCAAATCTTTCAATTTACGAAGAGTCTCCGGGATATCACATGGAATAGGTTTTTCAGAATGTAAATTATTTTCCCCGTTCGAATCTAAGGTTGAAGATGTATTGCGTTCCTCTAAGAGCATTTGATATTGCAAAGAGAGGCAATCTCGCTCACCTTTGCAAATATCTAAGCTTTTAGTTAGATCGTAGACTCTCTTTTCACTAATTGCTACCTTAGATTCCAAGCTAGTCAAAATTGACTTGAAGGATACTAATGTTCCTTTAGCGGAAGCCAAAGCATCATTAGCTACAGCTAGCTCCGTCAATTTTGTCTCTAACAATGCGTAATTATTAGCATATTGTGCTTCTAATTTCGCGATTGTCCTAGCTTGAGCATCCATTTTTTGTTTTCAAAAATATTTTAAATAAAGAAAAAAAATATGGCTTTTGAAAATTTTTACTCCGAAAAGTTTGGTTCGTCGAGAAAGATCGTGAAGTTTCGAATAACGTGAGTGTCGAAAATTTTGGTGGATACAGAAAATTTTATAAAATGATTTCGAAAACTTCGTGAGTATTACCAAAACTTTTTCTATAATGTGCCAATTACCGTCCTAGGTCGAACGTTGGTACGGTGATCGTTGCCGCGTTTTGGATTTGCCTTCAAAAATTTCACAAAAACGTCGTCTATACCGAAAATTTTGGCCCAGAAAAATTTATTTCGGAAAATTTTTAAAAGTGTAAACTAGACAAAGTCCAAAGGGCTTAGAAAATTTTTCTCTATCCGATGATATAAATTTTGCCAATTTTTTTTTTTTTTTTTTTTGCTCCTTAACCTTATTTAATCCGAGGGGGGGCCAGAAATTTTGGTGGTCAAAAACGTTAAAGTGTAATTTTTAAAGAGTGATTTTTGCAAGATTTGAAGCTAATAGGTGTGTTTGGATCAAGTTTAAAGATTGGGTGTAAATTTCTCGGGGGTGCGAAAAATAGTGTGAGAGAATGTGCGAAAATTGTTGTCCGAGAAATTTCGTTGTGAGAGTGAGTCGTGCGAAAATTTTGAAGTTCCGGATAATTTCTCAGTTCAAAAAAATTCTCAGGTTGAAAAGATTCGCGGTTTGAGAAAAGGCAACTGTGAGAGAGAGACCGCGAAAAATTCGTGAAGTGTGAACTGAGAAAATTTCACAGCTGAAAAGTTTCTCGGATAGAAATTTCTCAGCCTGAGAAAGTTTCTCAGGTTTGAAAATTTTCTCAGTTTTAGAAAATTTCTCGGATTGAAAGAATTTCTCAGTTTTAGTAAAATTTCTCGGGTTCAAAGTTTCGCGGTCAAAACCTGGAAAGATTTCGCGGTTTCAAAATTTCTCAACGTAAAAAAAAATTCGCGGCTTCAAAATTTCTCAACCTGAAAAAAAAAAATCGCGGCTTCAAAATTTCTCAACGTGAAAAAAAAATTTCGCGGCTTCAAATTTCTCAACCTGAAAAAAAAATTCGCGGCTTCAAAATTTCTCAACGTGAGAAAAAAATTTCGCGGTTTCAAATTTCTCGGCCAGCGAATTTTCGCATGCAAACTTTCTCGGGTATGAAACTTTCTCGGCCAAGAACACAGATTACTGTTCCATAGCTGCGCGACTTTTACCAGAAAAATGACTCGTTTTCGCTCAAATCTCACTCAAAATCGATGAAACTTGTTCCAAAACTTCAGAAAAACATTCCTAAACACATTATCATCCTTTGGGATGTCTAAAAAACAACAAAATGAGGTCGAAATCGCCCAAAATCTGAGAGTTACGAAAATAATTTTTCAAGCAATTTTCACTCAAATCTTGCTCAAAACACACAAATCCTGTCGCGTGGGCTCTGTACCACTTGTTGGTCCGAGATTACACCAACAATGCGACTTCGGACGGATTTAACACGCCTAATGATCGAGATTTTAGAATGGGGCGTGGGGCTTGGTGGAGATAATATGGAGGCTCAATAAGATTTTCTTTCTCTAGAATAAACACACACAAGCACACCTAACTATGTGTTAGGGTTTTCCTATTTATACCACAAGTTGGTATTAATAGGTGGGCTTCATGTGAAGGCCATTACATGAATAACTAAGAACTAACCCAACTAAGAATTAGCCCAAAGTTTAATATAGCAAACCAACAAAGATAATACAATGAAATTGAACACTACAAAATATTTCCTAACACACGTGCATACATGCATAATTTCTGCTTACTGAGCCTCGGTGGCTCATTCTTTATGTTACGTATTGTAGGTACCGACGATCACGGTACGTGACCCGTCTTTTATGCGAGCCGATCTTTTGAAGCTATCCGGCTGCTTTTGAGGTGGGAGTGTGTGTATGGATGACGACCTGTGAAGGCCGGGCGCATAGGGAGCTTTTGGCTGCACACATACACACACGCACTCGTATATAGGAATGAAATGGAATGTAGACGAATTACGAACATTCTTTTGACATGTGTATAGAACTTCCGCACGTATATTTAAAATGAAAAATTTATTCGCATTTTTACACTATTGCGTGATAACAAAGCATTAGATATTTAGATTAGAACGGATACGAGGTCGGGACGTCGGGTCGTGACAGAGTGGTATCAGAGCTTCGGTCACAGGTCCTGCAGACTGTCCATACACACACACTCAAAGCACGGAAGCGCCATTGCTTGTAAGTACTATGTTATGTGAATTGCTTGTATGGTTTAATTTATTGGCCTTAGGAATGTCAAGGTAGGTTGAAAAATGGTAAGACTTAGAGGAGAAGGAAGTAGAGAATCTGATCAAGGTAGGGATACCAACAACCCTCCTGATAGCCGGGATGCTACCATCCTGCAACTAACGAAGTTGGTCCGACAGCAGTCGGCCCAAATCCAGCAGCTGATCCAACAGCAAAATGCTGGTGGACAATCAGCCAACCTACCTCCCCCACCCGAACGAATTGAGATGATCGGGGAGAGGTTCAGAAAACTTAATCCTCCACAGTTTTGAGGATGCTGAAGACCCCACATCCGCCGAGGATTGGCTAAGGACGCTGGAGAACATGTTCCAGCATAGCCGCACACCCGAGGCGGAGAAGGTCATGTGCGCTGCCTACCTACTGAGGGGGAGCGCTGGGCACTGGTGGGACACCGTCTCAGCCATCGAAAACCCTCTAACGATGAGCTGGGATCGGTTCAAGGAAATATTCCGAGGAAAGTATTACACCGCCCGGTCAGAGCCCAGAGGATGAACGAGTTCATCAACCTCCGCCAAGGGGCAATGACAGTGGCGGAATACATCAGGAAGTTTGAGCAGCTCTCAAGGTTCGCTGCTCATATGGTCGTACGGACGCGCTCAAGATTGAGCGGTTCATGGAAGGGTTGAAACCCGAGCTGTACAGAGACGTGAGTATGGCCGGAATACAAAGAGCCACGTACGCGCAAGTGGCTGAGAGGGCGCTTGTGGCGGAGCAAGCCGAGGCAAGAATTGCTCGCGCCCAGGAGGCAAAGCGCAAGTTTGTACAAGGGCCACAAGGGAGCGGAAGCAACCCAAGAGGCAGTTCGTGGCCAAGGGTGGAAAACCAAATTTCCCGGATCGACCGAGACCACCCCCACAGTTCAACCCAAACCAGGGTAGACCCCAGTTGGACCTACCCGTATGCCCGAAGTGTGCACGGAGGCACACGGGAGTCTGCCACTCCCAGAATGCCGTCTGCTTCAAATGTGGCAAGACGGGTCACTATCTGAGGGCATGTCCGGAAGGTGGATCCGGAAGTCAAGCTGGGAACCAGGCAGCACCACCAAGGGTACCGGCCCGGTTCTACACTATAACCTCTGAGGAAGCGGAAAATAACCGGCCGTAGTGACAGGTACCCTCCTCGTCTACGAAACCTCCACTTGCATCCTAGTCGACTCAGGAGCGACACACTCGTTCGCGTCCACTAAGTATGTCACGAGGGTAGGAGTCACGCCTCACCGAGCTGAGTGCGAGTTTAGGTAACAGTTCCGGACGGGAATCCCACCCAAACCAATCAGGTTTTACGGGATTGTCCAATGTAGTCGGGGACAAAGAACTGCCCATAGACCTCATAATTATTCCCATGAACGACTATGAGGTGATCCTTGGGATGGATTGGCTATCGAAGTACGGAGCTGTCATAGACTGCCACCGCAAGATAGTCACGCTCAATACGGGCGGGAATGACCCCCTTAAGTTTGTAGGAACCAGCAAGGGGACCATGATCTCAAAGATATCAGCGTTAAAAGCCCAACGACTGATCAAGTCAGGGTGCGAAGCCTACCTGGTATTCGCCATCAAGTCAGAAGGGAATGTCTCCCCGAAATTCGAGGAAGTGCCGGTAGTTAGGGACTTCCCTGATGTATTTCCCGAGGAGTTACCGGGACTACCACCCGATCGGGAAATAGAGTTCGCTATAGATCTGGTACCTGGAGCGGCACCAGTATCTAAGACCCCATATCGGCTAGCACCGACGGAGATGAAGGAGTTAAAGGACCAACTCGACGAACTCCTGCAGAAAGAGTTTATACAGCCGAGTTTCTCTACCTGGCGAGCGCCGGTGCTATTCATGAAAAAGAAGGATGGGTCCATGCGATTATGCATAGACTATAGGGAGTTGAATAAGTAACGATTAAGACAAGTACCCACTCCCTAGGATAGACGATCTGTTCGACCAAGTACAAGGTGCAACGGTTTTCTCTAAGATCGACTTGAGATCGGGCTATCATCAATTAAGGATTCGGAGGAAGATGTCCCGAAGACGGCCTTTAGTTACCCGTTATGGCCATTACGAATTCTAGTGATGCCATTCGGGTTGACTAATGCGCCCGCAGCTTTTATGGACTTAATGAACCGGTGTTCAAACCCTATCTAGATAGGTTTGTCATCGTCTTCATAGATGACATTCTAATTTACTCAAGGACGAAGGAGGAACATGAAGAACACCTGAAAATATTTCTGAGTATATTACGGGATAAGCAACTGTATGCCAAGTTCAAGAAGTGTGAATTTTGGCTTGACCAAGTCGCATTCTTGGGGCATATAGTATCAGGAGCAGGAATTTCCGTAGACCCGAACAAGATAGAAGCCATCAGCAACTGGCCCAGACCGACCAATGTGACGGAAGTACGAAGTTTCCTCGGTCTGGCGGGTTACTACCGGAAATTTATCAAGGACTTCTCGAAGATAGCGTCTACACTGACGAAGTTGACCAGGAAGAATACGCCATTTCAGTGGACCACGGAATGCGAACAGAGCTTTCAAGAGCTGAAAGAAAGGCTTACGACGGCCCCAGTTCTCACAATACCATCGGGAACTGGAGGGTTTACGGTGTATAGCGATGCGTCGAAGAATGGGTTAGGGTGTGTGCTAATGCAGAACGGGAATGTAGTAGCATACGCCTCTCGTCAACTAAAAGAGTACGAGAAAAAACTACCCGAAGCACGATTTAGAACTGGCAGCAGTGGTCTTTGCTCTCAAGATATGGAGGCATTACCTCTACGGAGAGCGGTGTGAGATATACACTGACCACAAGAGCCTCAAGTACTTCTTTACGCAAAAGGAGCTAACATGAGGCAAAGGAGGTGGTTGGAGTTAGTTAAGGATTACGACTGCGTAATCAACTACCACCCAGGCAAGGCAAACATAGTAGCCGATGCCTTTAAGTCGAAAAGCAGTCAGTGCAGAACTGCAACTGCTGGAAGTAGAAGTCGTAAGGTTAGGCGAAGTTGAGGCGCAGCTAGCAGCCTTAACTTTGCAACCACACTGCTGGAGCAAATTAAGACAGAGCGCTAGGGACAGACGAACTGTACGCAAAATTAAGGAGGCACAGCCGGAACAAACAACCGGAGATCTCGTAATACGGGAAGACGAACGGATGTATTTCAAGGACCAGTTGTACGTACCAGAACACGCTGAGCTAAGAAGGACGATAATGACGGAAGCCCATGCTACTGCATACTCAGTACATCCAGGAGCAACGAAGATGTACAGAGGTTTAAAGGAGAACTACTGGTGGCCAGGCATGAAAAGGACATCGCGACTTTCGTGAGTCAGTGCCTGACGTGCAAGCAGATAAAAGCCGAGCATCAAAGGCCGGCGGGAACCCTACAACCGTTACCCATTCCGGAATGGAAATGGGATAACATTACCATGGATTTCGTGGTAGGACTGCCGAGGAACACGAAGGGGCACGACGCGATTTGGGTAATTGTCGACAGACTCACCAAGTCCGCCCACTTCCTACCCATTAGCGTTTTCCATGGAACGGTACGCGGAGCTCTACATTCAAGAAATAGTGCGACTGCACGGCGTTCCATCCTCAATAGTCTCGGATCGCGACTCCAGATTTCTTTCGAAATTCTGGACGAGCTTGCAAAAGGCGATGGGAACGAAGCTATCTTTTAGTAACCGCCTACCATCCACAGACGGACGGTCAATCTGAGCGAACTATTCAGACCCTGGAGGACATGCTCCGAGCGTGTGTACTCGATTTCAAAGGGAATTGGAGTAAGTACCTCCCACTGATCGAGTTCTCCTATAATAATAGCTACCACGTCATATTGGGATGGCACCGTACGAAGCGCTATACGGGCGTAGGTGCAGATCCCCAGTACATTGGAACGAGGTTGGCGAACGGGCAGTGTTAGGCCCTGACATAGTACAAGAATGACGGAAGCCATTACCACCATACGAGAAAGAATGCGAACGGCGCAGAGCCGACAGAGAAGCTACGCTGACCAAAGACGTCGACCACTGGAATTCAAAGAAGACGATATGGTGTTTGTTAAAGTATTGCCGATGAAGGGCGTGAAAAGATTTGGGAAAAAGGGAAAGCTGAGTCCTAGGTATATAGGACCATTTAGGATACTGAAGAGGGTAGGCTGGTAGCATACCAGCTGGAGCTGCCTGCGTCATTATCGCAAGTGCATGACGTGTTCCACGTCTCGACACTGCGAAAATACATAGCTGACCCGAACCACGTTCTAGGAAACGAATCTCTACACCAACAATTGAACCGGATCTAAGCTACAAAGAGACTCCGTGGAGATATTGATGTACGAGACCAAAAGACTTAGGAACAAAGACATTCCTTTAGTAAAAGTGTTGTGGCGGAACCAGTCCACGGAGAAGCCACATGGGAACGGGAGGACGAAATGCGAATTCGTTACCCCGAATTGTTTCACACGCGCTGATTTCGGGGGCGAAATCCTTCTTAAGGGGGGAGGATGTAGGACCCCGGTCCCCGCAAATTAGGTCGGCCAATAAATTACGTGTATGATTTACGTAATCCATGATAATTGTGTATATGTTGTATGTTTATGTGACGTATGAATTTTTATGCTTGTGAAATATACGTGCAATCGGGTACAACTTAAAAACCCATAAGACCCCGATAAATTCTAACCGACTTGAGGACTTTCGAAAAAAAACAAAGGAATAAGGAAACTTAGAAAATGATAAAAGTTACATAGGAATTGGGCTTGGAATTGAATTAGTATTGGGCTACAATTTAATAATGAGCCCAAATGTGCAAGAAATCAACTTAGGAGACAAAGTCCCCATTTCAAGGAAGACCCACGCCAATTCTAATACCCTTTGTCCTGCCTAAGCTACATAGCCAATAAACAATTCAAATACACTCTAATCCCCTCAAGGAAACCAACGAAACAAGAAAGAAAGAAGAAGAGAAAGGGCCGAGAAGATTGAGCACAAAGAATTTTCCAACTGGTTCAAGCATCGAAGTTGGTAAGTAGAACATCCTCTTTAAGCTTTTAATTTCTACCTTGGGTGTAGTTGAGGGCATTAATGGCGTTAAATGTAAGTGGTTGGAGAAAACCACGAGAAACCCTAAAATACCGAGCTTAGGGTCGCAATAAGGATTTTCGTGGGTGCAAATATGGAGTTGGATAGTTTATTAGGTGATTTAGAACTTATAATTTAGGGTAGAACAACTACGAAGCAAGGCTGTGGGATGATGAACGACGAAGAATTGAAGATAATGATAAAAGTCGAAGTATAATGTCGAGCCATGTTGAGTCATGTCGACATTTTCTTCAAAATGTCGAAATGAAATGTCTAGGTAAGATAGCTAGAAAATGTCGAGCTGAGCAGAAAAGTCGACCTAAGAATGCCAAGATAAAAATGTCGACGTAACATATATCGACATTTTATAAATGTCGAGATCCATGTGAGTTTCATGTCGACATTTCTAATCATAAATGTCGAAACAGATGGTAAATGTCGAGGTTAGATTGAAATGCATGTCGACATTTCCATTGTATAAATGTCGAAATGTCGAAATGTTAGAAAGATGTCGAGTTAAAAATGTCGAGATTCATTTACGATAAATGTCGAGATGTTAAGTAGGGTGTCGAGCTTACCTATCGAGATTTTCCTCAATAGTGATACCGAGATTTCTTTACAAAACTATGTCGAGATTTTAGCATGAAGTGTCGATATCTTTAAATAGTTCAAAATGTCGAATTTCAAAGAAGTGATATAAATGTCGAGACCATGTGAGTTTCATGTCGACATTTTCAGCACAAAATGTCGAAGAGCCAATGATAAATATCGAAACCCTCAAAGTGTCGAAGTGTTAAGGAGAAATGTCGAAGATCATGTTAAAATGTATATCGACATTTTGTTTAAATGTCGAAGCACATGGCACGATTTTGAATTCGTAGGAACCCGAGACTTATCCACATGCCGAGATTAAGTTTGGAATCGAGATTTTCTTTACAATGTCGAGATTTAATTTAACCAACAACTCGAAATCTATTTTAACCCATGATGTACATTTAGGGCTTGAAGATTAGCATACTTAAACCATTAAATAAAATAGCGCACTGACAACCATATTTATGCCTAAGGTCGGGACTTAGGAACACTTACGGTCAGGTGACTGCTACCTACGGACGACAAATAAGTAGAAATTCAACTACGATACGTAACTTGCCTGCGTCCGATGATGTGAATTTACGTGCTCGTGCATTTTACGTGGAACGTGCATGTTGCACAAAGTATTTTATATGCATCATAGCATGATCTGCATATTTACATGAGCATGCATGAGCACTTGCACGCATAAGTAGTACGTATGACATGAGGTAAGAGCGTGCGTAAGATCGCCTGTGTGCGATGTATACTCGCCGATATTGGCGTTTGTGTCGACTCAATGAAGAGTCACGGCTCCCCTACGCAGCCATGGCAAAAGAAGCCAAAGGCCTGTATAAGAGGCTGGGGGAATACCCCGTATGCGGGGAGATGCAACCTGGAGGATGCGGCCCGGGACACGCACTGAGTAAGGGAAGATTCCTGCGGGGGACCTTCTAGTGCGTAAAGCACTAACCGGGAGGGAAGATTCCTTCGGGTGACCTCCGCGGTTAGTGGCCTCGGTGTTGGCTACCAGTGAGAAGCGTCCGCGGGGAGGCCACACTGAGTAAGGGAAGATTCCTTCGGGTGACCTTCTAGTGTGAGAATCTCCACTATGAGATCTCTATGAAATGGCGCATAGTGGGATAGAAAGCCGAGGGCCCGTACGAAGTAAGAGTATAAGAAAATGAGTATGAGTCAGAAAAAGGACAAGAAAATGAGAATGAGAGTATGAGCATTAGAAAACGACGACGCGGATTGTCGATCGTTAGGACACGTGCATACATGCATAATTTCTGCTTACTGAGCCTCGGTGGCTCATTCTTTATGTTACGTATTGTAGGTACCGGCGATCACGGTACGTGACACGTCTTTATGCGAGGCCGATCTTTTGAAGCTATCCGGCTGCTTTTGAGGTGGGAGTGTGTGTATGGATGACGACCTGTGAAGGCCGGGCGCATAGGGAGCTTTTGGCTGCACACATACACACACGCACTCGTATATCGTGTGTATAGGAATGAAATGGAATGTAGACGATTACGAACATTTCTTTTGACATGTGTATAGAACTTCCCCACGTATATTTAAAATTAAAAATTTTTATTCGCATTTTTACACTATTGCGCGATAACAAAGCATTATATATTTAAGATTAGAACGGAATACGAGGTCGGGACGTCGGGTCGTGACATTGGCCTTTACGGTTTTCGTCATTTTTAGGTGGAGATTTAGGAACCCACTGGGTTGAACTTTACAGGGAAGATTAATTTCAGCGCGGACAATGCTTTAGTAGCTGAGCGTGGAAAGATTTTTTTCATTGGATAGTCTGCTAAGGTGCTTGGGGGATTCGATCTTAACGGGATATCTTAGGTGAGAATAAGCATGTATAGCGCCATAAGCTTTCTTTATGGCTGGATCATGTTTCCTACGGGTCATCCTAGAAGCGTTTTGTCTTAGAATAATTTTTCTTTATTTCTGAAGTAGAGCCTGTTTCGAAATTTGTGCTTCTACATTTTGTAGGCCTTAAAGAGCAGGTAGAAGCAATTATTTTAATAGTGGAAACAACTCTTTTATTTCTACGAGTGTCATTTAATTTTTACAGAAGGAGATAAATTCTTAAAAAACAGTCAACTCTGTGGGCTCCTTTTCTATTTTTTAGTTTAGACACTCTCGCTTTGAGTCTAATGCTGGCTCTACGCTCTCTGTAGACGTAAGAAAAGCAGGATTAGAGTTAGAATTTTTTTATTTTTAATTTTCTGATTATTCGAAGACGCTTTTTCTTTCTTCACGCTTTTCAGAATGATGATTTCCTTTGGAGGAGATGCGTGAGAAATGGCTTTTGAGATGGAGGAAGCTTTGAGATTGTCCATCTCTTTTTGGAATTTTGTCTTTTCGCTTCAAAATTCTCTCTTTCTTATCTAAGGCAGCTCGTAATTCCTATAGCTACTTCACGATAGGAGGTTTGTAGAGAGAATTTTTAGAATGTATGTTTTTAGCTTCGTCGATATGCGTTTGAGGCTCAGGAGGTAGGATTAATTCACTGACAGGCGTCAAGGGTATTTCCCTAGATTTATAGCTGTCAGTTAATTCCTTATAGTCTAAGGGGATTTTAGCCTTATGTGTGGCTTTTCTCTTAGCGGATTATAAAGCCTCCAAATCGTCTGCTTTAGTGAAAGTGTCTAAGAGTGTTTACACCTAAGCCGTGTACTTTATGTCGTAAGCTTCCTTTTTCTTTAAGACACACGGGTTAGTGGAACCTAAGCCTTCAATGGTATTATAGAGGTCTATATCCTTGGGCTGATTTAGATAAATGGTCTGTTCAGAGTGTCCCCTTCGCGTAAGAATATCGTCTAATTTCTTTATTTTAGCCTACAACTTCTTATGTTCTTCTCCTACGAGAGCAAAGTTATTTTCCCCGTTAATTTTTGGCGGCTTTTCAAGCATCTAGTTCCTTAACAAGTTCACCAATCTTAGTGTTAGATTTATCTAATACGGTTTCCAGATGGGTGATCTTGGAGGTCGCTTCAGTTATTCTACTCTTGAGATTAGCTTTCTCATTGAGATTTCTAATCAAGCATTATAGTTATTTTCTAGCCTGTCTTCTAACTCCTTAATTTTTAATCATTTGTCTCTTTTGGAGGATTCTTAGTTTGAAGGTTGCCAGTCTCACTAAGTCTTAAGCTCTCAGTTAGTTCTTCTATTTTGTCCTTACAGCTTCTAAGTTTCTGATTCAAGACTAGTAACTTTCTCCTGAGTCTCAACTAGTTGCTTCTCTACTTCGCTAACACTTTCTGCACACGTTTCATGTTAGTGTATGCTAATTACTACGATTGTAACATGGTCAATAATGTGGAAGGAGAAACTACCTCTTGCGAAGATTTGGATGCACGGTCTTCGTCCGTCGTGTTTGAGGTTTCGGCGTCAGAATGTTCGTCAAGGCGGGCCATTAGGGAATGATTCTCTTCCACTGAGCTAGACGTGTCCTCGAGCCAGTGGTCTTGTTCTGCCATAAGTGCTATTCCAGCTTCCTTTTGTTTTGTGAGTTGAAGATTCCTGGAGTAGTAATTAGCATCTCTCTTCTCGGAGAGTGCATTCTCTGGCAAAGTGACCAGATTTTCCATAGTTAAAGCATTGGTCGGTTCTTTAATCGTCTTGATTTCGGAAGTCTCAGGTGCACGTTCTTTGTTCTTCGTGCTTGAGGTCCTAAGTCGGTTGGCTGATGATGAGGACTTCTTTTTGAAGTACTGCTTGCTCACATTTTCCCAATTACGCCAGCTGCTTTCCCTACACTTTCATGTTAGGCTCAATGACTGGGTCTGATTCGACTTCAGACTCTGAGGGGGGTAGGAGGCTTATTCGATCTTTTCTTTTTGCAGTTTTGAGCTCATCTTGTCTGAGACTAGGGCAGAGAGGAAAGAAATCTGATGTTGGTTTCCATGCTTGTCTTTGTGATTTCGATTTTCCTCATCTCATTCAAGACGGTCAGATATCTTTGGTAGAGATCGTGTAAGCACTCCTCGGTTTAGTTCTAATGAGTCGTAAGCCGTGAGAATGTTTCCTTCTTGGCCTTGATGCCGACTTCAGTTCGTTGCATCATCTTGTGCAGTTTATCCCACATACCCTTAGCGGTTGGAATACTATGGATCTGTCGATAGATGTCATTTGGGATTCCTTGCATAAGAGCGTTCTTCTATATTACACCGGCTTTAGCTCTCGCTCTTTCCTCCGCAGAATATTCTCTAGGCTCTTTCAGTCGCCTAGAAGTACGAATTGGAGGGTTGGCAGTGTTGTCATTGGAAACGTGTACCCAAAACTGAGCCGGACCTTCCTCTATTGATGAGAGAAGGTCTTCTTTCCTGTTCCTTTAGCTCTATGAAGTTTAGAAATCGGCTTCTCCATACGGTATATTCGCCTCTCTTTAGAATCGAGGGAAGATTATCGTTTCCAAGCGAGTAGGCATCCATTTTATATTGAGTTGATGTAGGATCTTCTTTTGTTGTTTTGATTACTTGAACTGATGTTACGTGCTTCACAAGTTGCAAATTAGTTCGTAGCGTTTGATATTAAAGCAGTCGAGATATATTTTCGATCCAATCTTTAAAGTTTGATCGAAAATTAATTCGTCGAGAAAAATTGTCACTATACTGTTCTCGTGCGAGAAAGTACATCAGCGAAAAATTTTTCGAGCGAGAAAAATTTCTCACCATCTTTCGGTCGAGAAAAATTCCTTAATCGCGAACTTATTTCGATCGCAAAGAAACAACACGTATAATGAGTTTCTCGCTGAGTCAAAATAAATTCGTTGACTGGAGACTTTTCTCGTACGCAAATAATTTTCGCTTAGTCAAACTTAAAAAGTCTGACCGAAAAAGTTCCCGACGATAAGTTTTGCGCGCGCAATGATCAAAATTGGTATTCGTCGAAAAAGTTTTTCGCTTAGTAATGCTCGAGAAATTTTTCTACTAAAGTCGTTCTTGATAAAGACGACTTTAAGTCTGACTTTGTATTCTGATCGAGAAAAATTTTTGCGCGGTTAGTTTTTCGATCGAGAAATTAATCTGATCGAAGAACCTAGCAAGAAAAATTGAAGTTATCGCAAAAAATAACAGAATACACTCAACAGTGATTCAAGCAAAAACGATGAATTAGACTATGAGATTGCAGGTAATTGCTCGTAATCAGATGATGAGTACGCACGAACACACAATTAAGCACGTTACAAAGCAAAAATGTCGATTTTAAGCAAAATCATAACGTGTTTAAACTGTTCTTCGCATGAACAATGACCTATCTGACTAAATTCAATCTGCTAAAATGATGTTCAAACAGCTACGAATCTAATCGCGATCACCGTATAACACTACAACGAGCACAGAAACATCAAATTCAAGCCAACTAAGCACAGAATTAAGCAAATCAGATCGAGAATCGCTTTCGTGCCAAAACTGTTCTTTGCACGGAAACAGTTTCAGAATTAGATTTCGAAATCCGAATTCTAACAATTTAGATTCAAAACAGAACGAATCTGCTCTGGTACCAATTTTTAGGTCCTCGATTATCAACTCCTATGATCCTAGACTCAAATCCTAAGGAATTCGATTAGAATTGTATGAAGTTAATTTCGATCGAAAAACCTTCGTTGAAGAACTTGAGAGAGAATTCGAGTAGTGAGAGAATGGTTTTGATTTTCTTTTCTCTCTCTAGAATTGGATTTGGTAGCATTTCGATCAATTGAACTAATTTTCTCTATTAAGTTCGATGCTTACTGTAGAAATTCATTGGATGAACAAAGGACTTTTCATATATTTTCTCGTTATTGCAGTGTACATTGCAGCTGCAATATATTATTTTTATACAAGCAATCTTCTATAATAACCGTTGAGACTAATTAGTGATATCATCCAACTTCCTATATACATTAATTGAATTAATGATAGGATAATGCCTTGATTTTGCCCTCTTTGATGCTCTCTCGGTTAGGTAAGCAGTGATCATTGCCTTGATTAGTTGAGGCAGTAAATGGCAAGAGATCAATGATGAATTATTCTGAGATCTTCTTCTTATTCTTCAACACTCCCCCTCAAGTCGGGCTTAAGTAAATTAATTAAGCCCAACTTGGCGAGTATGTCTTCGAAGGAGCGAGCATCCACGGCTTTGGTGAAGATGTCCGCCAATTGCTCTTTGCTGCTCACAAATGGCGTTTCTATTTCTTTGCGCTGCACTTTTTCTCGATTAAAGTGACAATCCACATTAATGTGCTTTGTTCGCTCGTGAAAGACAGGATTTGTTGCGATGTGTCGTGCGGCTTGGTTGTCACAATACATCATCATTGGTTGATTGCTTTCGATCTTTAAGTCTTGTGTAGAGCTGTCTTATCCATACAAGCTCGCTTGCTGTAGAGGCCGTGGCTCTGTATTCCGCTTTATGCGCACGATTTTGCTACAACCTTTTGTTTTTTTTTGCTTTTCCACGTGACCAGGTTGCCTCCCACGAATGTACAGTATCCCGTGGTGGATCTTCTATCAAAAACTTCCTGCCCAATCTGCGTCTGAGTATCCAGTCACGTCATGAGCACTGTTTCTTTTCATCCAGATCCCTCGCCCTGGATTTCCCTTGAGATACATTAGAATACGCTCAACAGCCTCGAGGTGACTGGTCAAGGGTGCCTGCATAAACTGACTAACACAACTAACAGCAAATGATATGTCAGGCCGTGTATCCGTTAAATAAATAAGTCCCTACTAGCCTTTGAAATTTTTGATATCTTTCAATGGCTTTCCATCTTCGGGGCTCACTTTTTTGTTGGTTTCCATTGGAGTTTTTGAAGGTTTTACTCCACTTTTCCAGTTTCCTTTAGAAGATCTAGGACATTTTTCTTGGGATAGAAATACCCCTTAGGTGAATGGGCAATTTCAATTCCCAAAAAATATTTAGTTTTCCGAGATCTTTGATATCAAATTTACTCTTGAGATATTCTTTACTTTATCAATCTCATATTTGTTGTTTCCTGTTATTATAATGTCGTCCACATAAATAAGTACAACTACAATTATTTGATTAGTTGTTCTTACAAACATAGACGAGTCCGCTGAACTCTTGGGGATTGTTTCAACCCATATGTTGACTTATTTAATTTCACGCAAGTTTCTGATTAGAGTTTTCAGGTTGATAGCCTGGTGGAGATTCATGTATATATCTCCTCATTCAGATCTCCTTGTCAGAATGCATTTTTGACATCCATTTGTGAGAGACTCCATCCCGAGTGACTGCTACAGATAGAAGAATTCTTACTGTGTTCATTTTAGCGACTGGTGCAAAAGTCTCCTCATAGTCTATTCCTTGAGTTTGAGTGAACCCCTTGCCACCAATCGTGCTTTGAATCTTTCAATGGTTCCATCACTATTGTATTTAATTTTATATATCCATTTACAATCAACTGGTTTTTTGTTTGTTGGAAGAGAAGTGATTTTGCCATGTTCGATTTTTTTCGAGTTCTTCTAATTCTTCATTCATAGCCCTACGCCATTCATATTTTTTGTTTGCTTCTTCAAATTTGTTTGGTTCACATTCATGGGCAATGTTACTTAAAAATGTGTAGTATGAGGGTGAAACTTTGTCGTAAGATATGTGGTCTTGTATTGGATAAGTAACTTGATTTGACACGAAGTCTTTTAGTCTTTCTGGTGGTCGAATGTTTCTTGTGGAACGTCTCAAGTTTTGGGGTTCTGTTGTTTGTCCCCCTGAATTAAATTCAGGTGTTTCATTGGTTTCATTAATTTGTTCTTCAGTTGGATTAAGTTCTTCTAATTCGTTTGTTTCATGGTCTGATTGTTTATTGATGTTCTTGAGAGTTCAGGAAGTGTATAATATTTGTTCTTCTGATGTCATGTACTTGGTTCGAGTAATAAGGTTTATTTTCGACGAATATTACGTCTCTGGAAATATATAATTTTCGTTTCTCGGGATCATAACATTTATATCCTTTTTTCTGTGAGGAGTATCCTAAGAAGATAGTCTTAATGGAATGAGTATCAAGTTTTTCGTGTCGTTTTATATGAACGGGAACATGTACATCGGATATTCTTAGATGTTCGATGTTGGGTTTTCTTTTTAATAAGATTTCTAAGGGACTTCTGTAATCTAGCTGAAACACTTGGGAGTCTGTTGATTAGGTATGCTGCAGTTAAAACTGCATCTGACCGATATTATTTTGATACATTTGATTGAAATAGTAGACATCTTGTTATTTCTAGTAGATGTCTATTTTTTCGTTCCGATACCCCATTTTGTTCTGGCGTATTGGTACAAGTAGTTGGTGTAATATACCTTTGATTTTTATTAATTCCAGGAAATTGTATTAACATATTCGGTTCCATTATTAGTTCTAAGAATTTTAATTTTAGAGTTGTATTGATTTTCAATAAAGTTTGAAAATTCTTGAAACTTTGAAAGAACCTCAGATTATTTCTTAAGAGATAAAGCCAGGTTGTTCTAGAGTAATCATCAATAAAAGTAACAAAATATTTAAAGTTGTTGTAAGAATCTACAGGAGCAGGTCCCCAAACATCTGAGTGTACTAATTCAAATAACTTATTAGTTTTATTGATAGATTTTGAAAAAGGAAGCCGCGTTTGTTTAGAGAATTTGCATACATTGCATTAATCAATAGAAGTAAAAGGAAATAATTTTCTAAGAATCTTATCAGAAGGATGCCCCATTCGTTGATGCATCACATTATTTGCTCTTGAAGAGTTAGGGTTGGTTTCTACTATATAGAGCCCATTTTTTAGCCATCACTCACCAATCAGGTTCCCTGTGATCCGATCCTGAAAAATTACTTTGTTTGGTGAGAAAATTACATTGCAATTTAGGTCATTGGTAATTTGTCCTACTGATAGAAGATTTGAGGTTAATTTTGGTAGGTAGAGTGTGTTTTGAAGACTTTTGAGAATAATTTGGAGGTTCCAATTTTTTCGATTGGTATTTTGTTACCATTAGCAACCGTCACAAACTGCATTGTCTTTGGTTGATAGAATTGTCGATATTATTTGGATTGTATGTCATATGATCAGACGCACCAGAATCAACTACCCAAAAATCACGTGAATGATTTAAATTGGTATTAATCATGCCAATAAAAGGTTGATAAATACCTATGATGTGTTTTACCTGGTTTGAGGTGGCCCGAAAAATGGCTGGTGGAATGATAGGTCGGGCCTGGCCCGAAGCGATCTGTTGGACCATTTTCTGACCATTGGACCTTGGAAGAGTCTGCAATAGGTCCAGCAGCCCCACCATAAATTGAATTGGGCCTTGTAATGGATCCAGCCCACATTTCCCTTAATCGATCATTAAGCCATTTCTCTCTCTGGGCCTATTCTTCTCCTTTTCTTTCTGCGTCGTCTCCTTGAACGATTATGCCACGAAACCCTCGATCACGATCCTTAGGTCCGCCGTTCCTTCCGTCACGTTTCGGTCGGAGATGAGGGTGGAGGAACCACACCCATCTCGACTGTGTCCTTCTTTCTTGCAATTATCGCATCGGGGTTTGCTTGGTGCTCCTTTTGTCTCCGACCGTGATTTAGGGTTTCCCCCTTTGGCGGTCAGGCATTGATTTCCGATGAGAGGAGTGGGTCCGAGGTCATCTCCTTCCTCCGGGACTCCTCCGACTCGATCGTGGCTACGACATCTTCAACTGTAGGTAAATCTGTCCCATTGCGAATCTGAGTTCGAACTTGTTCGTAGGATGAATCCAGGCTCGCCAATAGTTGGAATACTCTGTCTTGCTCCCTTCTTTCCGTGAGTGTTTTTGCCTCTGTTGTGTGGGGTTGGTAAATATCGAGCTCGTCCCACTTGGCCTTCATTATCCCGAAGTGCTGAGTGAACGATGAGTTGGTTGTTTTCGTAACTGTGTGATTTCATTCTTCAGTTGAAAAACATGACCGAAATTCTTCCTTTTTCCATACATAGCCGTAATTGAATTCCACATATCGTGAGCGCTCGTCGAAGAAGGAAAAAGCTCAGCGATACTGGGCTCCATCGAGTTCAATAATCCAGCCATAACTTGATTGTCAATCATCACCCAGGCGCTGTCATCGACCTTTGGTTGTTGCGTAGTTTCACCGGAGGCATTGCTGCCACTTGCCTTCGGTTGTTTGATTTCACCGGAGACGTACCCCCATTGCCCTTTGCCTTTGAGGGAAATTTTGATTGCACGAGCCCAGTTTACGTAGTTTTTTTCATTTAGCAGAATGGAGGTTAATCTCGAGAAGTTTGGGTCTGTGGTAGGTTTTTCGGTCGGCCATGTAGCCGATTTGTTTTATTGTGTGATTGTTGGCGTGGTTTGGTTTGGAGCTTCAAAGCTCTGATACGATGTAGAAATTCATTGGATGAACAAAGGACTTTTCATATATTTTCTCGTTATTGCAGTGTACATTGCAGGCTGCTATATATTATTCTTATACAAGCAATCTTCTATAATAACCGTTGGAGACTAATTAGTGATATCATCCAATTTCCTATTATACATTAATTGAATTAATGATAGGATAATGCCTTGATTTCGCCCTCTTTGATGCTCTCTCGATTAGGTAACCAGTGATCATTGCCTTGATTAGTTGAGGCCGTAAATGGTAAGAGATCAATGATGAATTATTCTGAGATCTTCTTTCTTATTCTTCAACACTTACAAGTCTATTTATACCAAACAAACTTGGTATAAATAACAAGTAAGTCCTAACCTAAGGACAAATACATATAACGCCCCAAACTATGAAGACAACTAATAAATCAAAGCAAATTACAAATCGTATTCTACAGAAACCATATGGAACTTGAAAGGGGTTTGGTGCTCGAATGATTTGGTTTAGGAAGAGGAAGAAGTTCCGAACATCAAGTTCGAAACATATTGTGAATTTCGAATTACTCTAATTAGTGATTAAGGACCTATTAAATAGAGATTAGCATATGATAGCAATACTAGGTAATATGATAACTATTACACAATTTAATTGATTGGATTAGGATAGGAAATTCGACGAAATAGGTTTCGAACATAAAGTTCGAAGTTATTTTTCTCTTTTAACTAAGCAATTCGATTTAAAAAATTAACATATGATAACCAATGGTAGGTAAGAGTCGTATTCTCATAACTATTACACGTTGAAGTATTGTGAGAAATTCGAACTATTTGGAGCACATGTTCAAAATGGAGGACTCTTGCGAAACAAAGTAAATAATGGTTAGAACGAAACTTCAATTGAAGAAGATCGAAACATGACTTGTTAAAGTGGATATTGTTAATTAATGAGACTTCAATATTTAGGGACTTTGAACTTGTATATCTATGGCACCATTATTGTCGAAACATAATTTCCAGGGCATTAGAAATTTCGAAACTATACAGGTTATTTAATTTAGCATATTAATAATTGAAAATGGAAATGAGAAATAAAGAATCCAATCATGCAAACATAGCACGAGATACATGACATTTAGAGTTTTTAAGCTTATCGAGCTTAAATACTATTATAGGTCAGGATTCTGATGAAGGCAAGGACAAGGTAGAGTAAAGAACGAAGTGTTAAGCGAAACTGTGAGTATGATTTGCAATATGTGTTACGTTCCTATGTGTTATAAGTGAAACAAATGATTTCCTGAATATGTTTCATATGACAGTAACGTTATGTGACCATAATATGCTAGTATATGATATATGTGATCCAGTGGGTATGAAATTTATGTCAAGGTTCACGTATAGTATTGCATATGACTAGGACAAACCGTTATGACTGTTATGACATAGTACGAAAACTCACAAGGCTGCAGTTACATCCCTTCAAATCGGGGGATTACAGAGTCCTGTACAGGCACATAAAAATATTTACAGTTTAGAGTCCCATGCATGGGCCCTACGGGGTCAATTGTACGGGTCTAGTAGATTCATAACGGGAGTATCAGAAATAAACGAACATATACAATTGCATTGGTCTAAGGATTATATGAAGAGTTCTATTGTTATGAGACGAACTTTGAGTTTGTTATGTGATGGTAGGTGTTTAAAACAAAACAGATACTTCGTTTTATGGATTCTATGAACAATGGTCTTGTGATAATATAGTTTATTCAAATGTTATGGGCACAGATGAAAGGAAAGAACTTATTATTCGCTATGGTTTAATTTATTATCCACATAATGGAATAACATATATTTCGATCATACTCTGAATAATTTGTCTCCTCAGTTGCTATAGATATTTAGCAGGCAACTTAGAGTACATCGTCATACGACAGCATGGATTGATGATTCGCGGGCTACGCTCTCACCTGCTCCCATATGTTCTTCGTGTGCATGTAGTATAGGAATTATGAGTGACTTTTGTGTGATGAACAATAAATGTGATATGTGCATATATAGGTATAATATGCATGAAGGTTACGAGACCAGGTGTACGCTCGTTTATGTATAAAAGAATGGTTTATGGAATAGATGGAAAGACGAAAAAAACTTTATCTGAGAAATATAATAGCCGTGCAAGTAAACTAATAGAATACGGGACGTTACATGTATGGTATCGGAGCCTAGATCTTAGGTTCTGCAGACTTTTGCATGGTGCATTTATATGGTCTGCCTGAATTTGTTTTTTGCATTTAGGCAAAGGGCAGTAAGTGAACCATTGCATGTAGAACATGATGAACCTAAAATAGGGGAGGAGGAAGGACAGCTACACATGAATCTTATTCATCTCATACGCTTATGCTTAATGAGCGTGACAATCCCCTGAAAGTTCCCCGTTAAAGGCGATATGATAGGCTCAGAAAACTGGTGTGGATTTCATGGGAACAATGGATCCTGCGGAGGCAGAAACATGGTTAAAGAGAACGAAAGAGTTTTTAATATGATGCAGTGACACCAGAGGAGAAGTTTGATTATGCAGTATCACTTCTACAAGGTCATGCGTATGAATGGTGGGAGACAGTTCCGGATAGTATGGTACAACCTCCAGTGTTGACTTGGAAGGAATTCTTAAGGGAGTTTAACGTTAATTATATGCCAGAAGTCTATAAGGATCAGAAGGAAAATGAGTTCTTAGAACCTAAGCAGGGAATAAGTTTGTAGGTTGAATATGAAATATTCAATCCTACGGCAGATTAAGGGCAGCAGCTATTCGTGCTGAGAAATTAGTAACGGAGTCGAGAAACTTCCAAAATAGTAAAAGATGGGCAGGTGAGGAATCGTCTAGCAGGAAACTGAAGACTTATAGTGCACCGTGACCGGTGAACACACAAAGTGGTTCCGCCAGAAGTAGTATGGGTGGGACAAGAACTGTTGGACGAGGTACCGGGACATCTCAACCGATACCGGTATGTGGACATTGTGGAAATAATTACGCGGGTGTCTGTAGATGGCTCACCGGTGAATGTTTTAATGTGGACAAAAAGGACATCTGGCTAGAAATTGTCCAATGTCGCACACGGAACCTACCGTAGACCAATCAAGGGTTAGCGGACCCTCCACTAATCGGGGAAGGTGAGGGGCGAGGACCATATAACACTGGTGCGGGAAGAGTAGAGTCTGGAGGACAAGCTTATAGACCGCCAACACAGGGTCGTATTTCACAATGACCCGTGAAGAGGCTAAAGAGGGGTCACGTATAATCACGGGTAAGCTATCTATAGGTGATATTGATGAATGTGTTTTTATTTGATCCAGGCGCAACACACTCATTCATGTCAGGAAAATTTGCATCGTTATTACCCGATAAACCCGAACACCTAGAAAAATGAGAATGTTAGACTTCCAACGGGTGAGGTGGTAATAGTAGATACAGTGTATCCGAAATGTAAAATTATTAGTGATGGGGGGTGGAGATGTAGGCGAGCTTATTAGTTATATCATTAACGGACTTCGACGTCATAATAGGTATGGATTGGCTATCTACATATCGAGCAAACCTAGAATGTTTTAAAAGGAAATTGAACTTTTTCCTTCGGATCAAACACGTATAGTGTTCAAATAAGAAAAGAATATTGGACGGCATATCAAATATCCATTTGAGAAGCATAAAAAATGATAAGTAAAGTGTGTGAGATATCATGTGGTTAGGGATTAATGGTGGAAGATAGTCCAGTGGTTAGTGAATATCCTGATGTTTTCCCGGAGGACTTGTCTTGATTACCACCCGATCGAGGTATAGAGTTCACTATTGAATTTCAACCTGGCACGGCCCCAATTTCTATTCCACCGTATTGAACGGCACCAATGGAGCTGAATGAGTTAAAAGTACAGTGGAAAGAATTATTAGACAAAGGATATATACGGCCAAGCGTATCACCATGGGAGCGCCTGTGCTCTTTGTTAAAAAGAAGGGGCTAAGATTATGTATTGATTATAAGCAGCTGAATAAGTAAAACAAGTATCCGTTACCCTGACTAGATGATTTGTTCGATCAATTACATTGATCTAAGGTCTTTTCGAAGATTGACCTCAGATCGGGATACCATCAAATCAAGATAGCAAGAGATGATATTCCAAAGACTGCTTTTACAACAAGATGGCCACTATGAATTTCTGGTTATGCCTTTGGACTGACTAATGCTCCTGCAGTTTTTATGGCGTTAATGAAAGAAGTCTTTCGACCCTACTTGGACCACTTCGTGATTGTCTTCATAGACGACATATTGGTATATTCTAAGTCAAAAGATGAACACGAACAACACTTGTATGCAAAGCTATCAAAGTGTGAATTCTAGTTGGACGAAGAGATGTTTTTAGGCCATGTGGTATATGGGGAAGGAATTAAGTTGATCCTAAGAAAATTGAAGCAGCGACAATGGGAAAGTCCTAAGAACGTGGCAGAAGTTCATAGGTTTCTAGGATTGGCTGGATATCACAGACTATTCGTAGAGAATTGTTTTTAATAGCCGGTCCAATGACGAAATTATTACGTAAAGGGACGGTCTTTAAATGGAGCGAAAGAGTGCCAGAATAGTTTCTGAATTAAAGCAGCGACTAACGACAGCTCCAGTGTTAACAATTCCGTCAGGTACAGATGGTTTTTGTGATTTACAGTGACGCATCTCATCAAGGATTAGGATGCGTTTTAATGCAACATGGAAAAGTAGTGGCGTATGCGTTTCGACAGTTTAAAACCGTATGAAGTGTCCTACCAACCTCATGATTTGGAGTTAGCTGTCGTAGTGTTCGCATTAAAAATATGGCGACGTTACTTACATGGCACGAAATTTCAGATTTCACTGATCATAAAAGTTTGAAATATCTATTGAGCCACAAACAATTGAATAGACAAAGACGATTGATTGAGCTGTTAAAGGACTATGATTGCACCATAGAGTATCATCATGGAAAGGCAAATGTCGTTGCAGACTCGTTAAGTCGAAAATCATATTCACTATCAAATCTGATCAATCTGAGGAAAATGAATGTCGAAGTAGAAGTAATGATGTAGGTGTATGTGCTCAATGATAATCGTCTTGTTATGTTTGATCGAGTAAAGCAAACTCAGTTTAAAGAAGAAAAACTGGCTAGCATCACTAAAAAAGTAAAACAAGGGTTAACGAAGTCGTTTGTTAAAGACAAAAATGGTGTTTTGACGATCACTGATTATGTGTCCCTAATGTTGATAACATTCAACAAGAAATCATGGAAGAAGCACATACTGCCCCATACGCTATGCATCCCGGTAGTACAAAAATGTATTGTGGCGCCCCTATCTTCCACCACCCATTCTTACTACTGTTTTATGTGACTGGATGTGGTTTAAGGAAATAATAACTACGAAGATGCGTAAATAATTTTTCCTTTTATATAAAGGAAACTCTTATGTACGTCACAAAATATTCCTAGAACATAAATACATAGGTGAGTGCGATGCGTTTTCAAAAATAATCTATCGGCCCGTCATGTCGGTTGCATCCATGTACACACTACCACCTCAAAAGTCCTCCCAAAGCTTCACAATTGGCCTTGCCGTCGTAAAGATCACGTACCATGATCCCGTGAACCTACAACACGTAAATAGGTGGAATGAGCTTATAAAGCTCAGTAAGTGGAGCCAGCATGTCATGAACGTGCCCTATTCGCAGAGGCATCCGCGCCAATGCCTAGACGTCATATTTTCCTTGCCTTGTCTTGTCATGTAGGGCCCTCGGCTATCTTGCTATGCACCATCATGGAGCTCGAATCCACAAGGGATATAAATACATAAGTGACAATACTCACTCATGAGAGGCTAACCCTAGGGCGCCTTCTCTGTCCCAAGATGGTTTCATACGTCACGCGGACGCTTACACTGGTTAGCCTATTCTGAGGTAGTCAACACCAGAGATACCCTCGGTGCCGCTTAGTCTCTCAGCTCGCATCCTCCAGGTTTCACGTTCCGCCATGAGGGCATTCGCCCTAATATCATGTCTTCTCTTGAACATGTCATGTGTTGAAGGTAACGACATAAGACGTCACCATGGTAGCAATAGAAGAGCCAGAGACTCAACTGTGAGTCGACATCAGACGCCCATATCGGCGGATATTTATCGCTATCAGGCGATCATGTATCATGCACGCTCTCATATCCTGTCTTTAATACTACTCGTGGCGTGCATATGAACATGTCGTGAATATACATTTCATGTTATCAGGTAATATAAATAAACCACGTAAGTAGTGACGTAAAATCATAGGAGCACATATACACATAATTCATGTACGTACAATTATGTGTTGTAGTTGGGATTTCTACTTACCTGTCGTCCAGCTTAATTGACTTATTGCCCTAAGACGTCTTTACCTCATGACCCTTAGATGAAATATTAATGTTTCGGTACCATTTCTAACTTAGAGGAATATTAAATAATCTTGACTTGGCTATATTGAGTGCTAAAACCCTAATTCGCCCTACTAGATATCTAGGTTACGTTAGTGTCCGATTTCACTTAGCCTATGTATATTACCCGATTCCTTATGGAGTACACATTAGTTTCGATCTATTCTTTTAAGGTTCGAAGTTTCCGATTAGAAGGGCATAAAAGCTAACATCATATCGTCGTGTGATCATAGTCTCGACCAATCGTCCGATTGTTGTGCGTTGCAGTCTACATTAGGTCGATTTCTCTCATACATTAGTATTAGTTTCGCCGAGTTTTCCGTCATTATTCGTTTGATAGATTATCGTGTGATTTGTTGGAGAGTAGACTAGATTACGCCGTGCTCTTTTAAGTACCAATTCACCCGATTCAATTGGAGTTTTGCCGAGGATTGTTTTCTTATGAAATCGCCCGATTGAAGCATTTTGATGTCCTTACATTCGCCCGATCTTTAGCCCTGATCGCCCGATTGGTCTGTCTGAACTCACATCGCCGAGTGTTTATTACATTTCCAAGTTGCCGATTCATGCATAAAAATTCTTACTTTCGTCGAGTCATGCCTTTCTTTAGCAAATTGTTCGATTTCAGTTTATAAATACATCTTTTCCTTCGGTCGAAACCCTAAGCACATTCCCATTCACCCGAATGCTCATAAAACCCTTCGCTCGTCATTTCCCTGTTATTTTAAAGCTGCTATCAAAATCAAAACCCTCCTTAGAAGGTACACTAAACCTAGAAATGAATACACCCTAGTTCGACCTTAAGTCTCTCCTCTACTCTTAAGTTACAAGAAATGTTAGTTATAAAGATCTTAGAGCTAATTTACCAATGATAGGTAGAACTATACCTTCTTAAGCTGAAGTTCCCCTCCTTAGCATATGCTCTCTTTTCTTAAGCTAGTGAAGCTGATTATTCGAGCTGATATGCTACTTCGCCAACTTTCTTAAGGGTCGAAACGGTCCTATATACCTCGGGCTCAGCTTGCCCTTCATCCCGAACCGTTTTACGCCTTAATAGGAGATACTTTAAGGAATACATAATCATCTACTTCAAACTCCAATGGCCTACGTTTTTTTATCTGCATACCTTTTCTGTCTGTTCTGAGCCATTTGCATCATTTGTCGTACCTTCGATATAGCTTCTGTTCATGTACTAGGTCAGGGCCTAGTATTGCTCGTTCTCCAACTTCATCCAATAAATTAGAGATCTGCATTTGCGTCCATATAGAGCTTCATATGGAGCCATTCCAATTGTTTGATAGCTGTTGTTGTAGGAGAATTCAATTACCGGAATGTATCGGCTCCAATTTCCTTTAAAATCGAGCGCACGGACTCTCAACATGTCCCCTAGCATTTGGATGTTCGTTCAGACTGCCCGTCGGTTTGGGGATGATAGGCAATACAAAATGACAGTTGGTTCCCATGGCCTTCTGTAAACTCATCCAGAATTTGGATAAGAATCTCGAATCACAGTCGGAAATGATCGAGTTTGGAACTCCATGGATTCGTACTATTTCTTGCACATACAACTCAGCGTATCATTCCATGGAAAATGTTGAACTGATCGCAGAAAGTGGTCAGATTTGGTCAGTTGATCAACGATGACCCATATAGCGCCGTGGCTTTTCACGGTTTTCGGCAAGCCGATGACGAAGTCCATCATAATGTGATCCCATTTCAATTTGGGTACTGGCAGGGGATTGCAAAGTTGCTGCCTGTCGTTGATGCACTGCCTTAATTTGCTGGCACGTCATGCATTACATACAAATGTTGTGATTTCTCTTTTCATCCCTGGCCACAAATAATTGTTTCGTAAATCTCTATACATCTTTGTCGCTCCGGATGAATGGAGTACACCGTGACATGTGCTTCCTTCATAATCGTTTCTGAAGTTCTGTGTCATTAGGGACGTACAATCGTTTCTGTTGTACAAACTTCCGTCTTCTCGTACCTTGTAGTCTGATAACCTCTATTTGATGGTGTTTCTTTCACTTTCAAGTATAGTTCATCATTTTCTTGAGCCTTCGTGATTTGCTCCATTAGTCTAGGTCGAAAGGTTAACGCGGCTAGCCTTATTCCAATTTCACCCATTCGTATCACTTCCACTTCAAGCCTTTGTAGTTCCGTAGTTACAGTTTGCGGCTGAACGCGTCTGCAACTACATTCACCTTTCCAAGATGGTAGCTGCTTACGCAATCGTAGTATTTGACTAATTCGAGCCATCTCCCTTGTCGCATGTTCAACTCCTTTTGGGTGAAGAAGTATTTCAAGCTCTTATGGTCTGTGCGATCTCGCATCGCTCGCCGTATAGGTAGTGCCTCCAGATCTTGAGAGCAAAAACTACTGCAGCTAAATCTAAATCATGCGTTGGGTAGTTCTCCTCTACTATTAAGTTACATTAATGTTAGATATAAAGATCTTAGATCTAATTTACCAATGATAGGTTAGAACTATACCTTCTTAAGCTGAAGTTCTCGTCCTTAGTATATGATTGATAAACGTATCGTAGTACGTTTATCATAGTATTTAATTGGCTCATAATAGAGTTTTTGTAGTCATTTTATGCACTTATTAACCCTATTTCTGCTTGTTTTGGTATTATAAGGCTTTATGACAAGTTTCGGGCGAAAAGGAGCGAAAACGAGGCAAAACGGCGCGAAAACGATGAAAACTGGTGAAGGTCACGGCCGTGACACATAGTGCACCTGGCCGTGACACTTGGCAGAGAGTTAGACTGAAGATGGTCACGGCCGTGACACTTCTTGCACCAGGCCGTGACCCATAGCAGCAGCAGCATTAGAAAATTTCAGGTCAATCGGACATCGTTTACCCCTCCATCCGAGCGAAATACGAAACCGCCGCAAAGCTGTTGAGGGGTCACGGCCGTGACACTACTGCACCAGGCCGTGACAAACGGCAGTGAGCTCATTTTTTGCCCCGAGAGTGTCACGGCCGTGACCTATCTTGTCCCAGGCCGTGACCATGTCGAATTTCACTATAAAAGCCCGATTTCGATCCAGAAAAGGGGGATTCTCACCAGATATCAACCCTAACTCATAAGAGACGAATTATAGATGCCAAAAACACAGAATTTCATTGGAGAAGCGCGAGAGACGGATCAACGACGCAATCACGCCAAATTGAACGCAGAACGAAGATTCATCTGTGCCACCATCCCAGATCATCAGTATTCAAGATCATGAGTCTTCCTTCTCTGTTCTCTAATTCTTTCGTTGTTTTCCCGTTAATTATGCGTAGCTAAATCCCCTATGTGTTTGGGATTAGATGAACGCTAGGATATTTCGTAATAAAGACATATGTTTAATCGAGACTCGTGTTTATGACTTTTTATCTTTCTATGAAATTCTTTCGTCGCTTTTATATGTCTATGTGTTAAAGTGATCGTATGGAAAATCGTTTAGGGCGACAGCTAAACAACGATTAGGCCATTCGTAGAAGATAGGATTCGAGTATAGGGCGAAAGCAAATACTCGATCCTCGCCTTTAGTAATTACTGAACCTTAGATCCCCGCGAGCCTTTAGGGCGACAGCAAACTCGTGGGCGGGTAGGAAATTACTTCGATCTAGTCAGAATCACGTAGGAGCGAGAATTCATTGTCTAACCGAGAGTACCTAGCGGGATTCGAATCCCGAGCACATCTCTATTATCTAAAAGTTTTCACCAGTTAGTCGTATTCTTTTAGTCTCTCGTTGATTTAGGAGTAATCTGTTAGGATAGTCCGTAACACCACCGGCGTATTTTATTTAGGCTAAATATCGAGTCGATAGGTCACTACTAGTACTTGATTTATTCCTTGTATTCGATACTCGTCTACTCACTTTACTGCACTACACACGATAGGTCCACTGCCTATCGCACGTTGGTGATAGTAATTAGGTATTCGTTTTAATTATTACTTGTCGCACTTTTCATTCACACACCACGTGTCGATCAAGTTTTTGGCGCCGTTGCCGGGGAATAAATTTATATTAGGAACACCCTAGTTCGGTAATTTAGCCATTTTTATTTGAAGTTTTCCTTTTCTTCTTTATTACTGTTGGCGTTATTTGTTCTTCTAGTTATTGTTATTTTCGTTATTTCTTTTACGGATCGATTTTTTTTAGTCCAGATACAGAAGTAGATATGGCGGACCATAGAGTACCCGTCCACGAGGAGGAGCCATCACTACAGGATCTCCTCAGGAATGACGCACTAGGCGGTACTGAGTCGGCGATTGTCATCCCGCCGATCGAGAACAACAATTTCGAGCTGAAGCACTCTTGGCTTCAGATGATCTTCCAGACAGCCCAGTTTGAGGGCAATCCCGATGACGATCCCTACTCCCATCTGAAGGCTTATCTGACGGTGACTGACACCATCAAGATCAACGGGGTCTCGAGCGATGCAATTAAGTTGATGCTGTTCCCGTTCTCCCTGAAGTTCAGAGCGAAGGACTGGCTGGAGATGTTGCCACCTCGCTCAATCACTACATGGGAGGAGCTGCGAGCCGCGTTTATTGGCCACTATTTCCCGATGACGAAGGTGCTAAGGTTAAAGACAGAGATCTCCCTATTCCATCAGAAGGACTCAGAAAACCTCTACGAGGTGTGGGAGCGATATAAGACGCTACTGAAGAGGTGCCCGCAGCACGGGATGTCGAAGGCAGCCCAGATCAACCAATTTCACGAGGGGCTCAATGACCAGACTGTCCATATGCTAGACGGAGCCGCAGAGGAGGACTCGTGAAGCTCAATGCTACCGACGCTTCGAATCTGATCGAGGACTACTCGAGGAACAGCTTCATGAGGGGCAATACCAGGATGAAGACACCAGGTGTGTTCGGAGTGAGCGAGGAGACGGTCACTAACGCTAAAATCGAGGCACTTCAGCAACAAATCGCCTCGACGAACTCTCAGTTGCTGACGGTGATTGGCGCATTACTTCCCAAGTCCGGGCAAACTCAGCCCGTGAACGCCGTGGCCACCATCGCACCGACGCAGCACACGTCTTACGTGCCATTGTGGCGCAGCCCACGAGACATCAGAATGCCAAGCTTGGGCAGCCGCTGGAGCACGTAGACTATATGGGCAATTACCAAGGTGGCCAGCGAAGCTTCCAGCCTCGGGCACATCCAAACCTGGCGTACGGGAATCAGAACCATGAGGGCCAAGGACCGCCAGGATTTCAGCCCCGACCTTCCGGATTCCAAAATGGGCCACCACGACAGTACCAGAACGCGCCCGCAGGAGGATCCGACGACATGAGGGAGATGAAGGACATGATGAAGGCACTTCTCACGAATTTTAGTAGCACCACCGCAGCCCACGAAAGCCGAATGACGAAGATGGAGGAGTACATGGAGGCAAACGACTTGCGTGCTCAGAATACAGATGCCTCGATCAAGAGGTTGGAGCAGCAAGTGGGGCAATTAGCAAAGCAAATGGCGGGGCGAAATCAAGGATCACTCCCGAGCTACACCGAGACAAACCCCAAGGAGTATTGCAATGCGGTAACCCTGAGGAGCGGGAGAGATTACAGGAAGCTCCCACCAAGCAGAATTCGAAGGAGAAAGTCGATTTCGAGGGCCACGACGAGCCAGAAGTGGAGGAAAGAAAGGGCGACGGAGTCGAGAAGGTCAAGGATAACGAGAGAAAGACGCGACCATTCGTGAAGCCGTATCAACCAAAGATCCCTTACCCAGCTCGGTTGAGAGGAGCTGCACCTGAAAAAGAGAAGGTTCAACCTAAAAAGGAGGTGGCTGCACCCGAAATAGAAAAAGCGAGGGAGAATGAGCAGCCACCAGTGATGCCGTACCAGCCGAAGGTTCCCTACCCAGCACGGTTGAAGAAGGACAAAGACGAGGCGCTAATTGGCAGATTTATGGGTATGTGCAAAGAATTACATATTAACTTACCGTTTATTTTGAAGCTATTGTGCAGATGCCCAGTTTCGTTAAGTTCCTGATGGACTTGCTGACGAACCGACGGAAGCTCGAACACGTCTCCACAGTATACCTACGAGGAGAGTGCTCAGCGATACTCCAGAGCAAGATACCGAAAAAGCTCAAGGACCCAGGGAGTTTACTATTCCTTGTTTGATAGGTTATTTAGTTGTTGAGCATGCTTTAGCTGATCTAGGTGCTAGTATAAATTTAATGCCGTACTCCATGTCTAAGCGTTTAGAATTAGGTGAACCATGATCCACTAGAATGAGTATTCAACTGGCCGATAGATCGATAAAATACCCTCTAGGTGTTATCGAGGATGTTCTAGTTAAGGTCAATAAGTTCGTTATCCCTGCTGATTTTGTGATCTTAGACATGGACGAGGATGAAAATGTTCCATTAATTCTAGGTAGACCACTCTTAGCTACAGGCGAGACCATGATAGATGTTAGGAATGGAACATTAACCTTGACAGTAGACGGCGAAAAAGTTACATTCAATATGGCTGATTCGATGAAAAGAGCAACGAGCAAGATGATAAATGCTATTTCTTAGATGTCTTTGAGCGCGATTTTCTCTTTTCTGTGCAAGGTTTGCCACAGGTCAGCAAGCATGATAGGCACACGATTATGGAAATCGATAAGTGTGGGGAGAAGATCGACGAACCCATCATAACCATCGACGAGAGCAGCGAAGAAGTTAAGGACAAGAGCCCAGTCGAGGAGCGAACGCCACTAGAGTTGAAATCACTGCCCGGCAAAAGGAGACACCGCCAAGGTATGGATGTAGGCGAGGAAACTTATGCAGAAAAGAGATGCTGTACCTCGACTTCCAGCCACCCTAAGCGAACGAAAGCACGTCCGGCTAAAGACGGTAAAGGAAGCGCTTCTTGGGAGGCAACCCAGGTTTTATCTATCTAGTATTTGTTTTATGCCTATTATTATTACAATTCCTGTTTTTTCTATTACGTTTAGTTTTCCTTTTGGTCATGTCAGGCATCACGAGTCACAATATGACAACCATCACGCGTAGTCACGACCACGTCAATATTTTCCGTCAGGGAAGTTTCGTTCTCTTACACCTACTTTTCCCTTTCGTTTATTCAATTTTTAAGTTGAGGACAACGTACGGCTTAAGTGTGGGGAGGGGAATTTAGGTTGAGAATGTACGTGAAATTTTTTTATGACGTGTCCGTGAGCTATCAATTTTGTTAGAAAGGCATGAATTATTAAAATCAGGCATGAGTGTTTGCGTTTATCTCGAGTTGCTTTGCATGTTATGAAATCCTTGTGAGCAATTAGGATATGCATGACTGATTGAATCATGTTTGCCTGAATAGATATAGCACTGTTTTGAGAGATTCGTACACATAACCCTGTTTCATGTGAGAGTTTGAGCCTGACGAGCTTATGCTCATTTTTCTTGGTTGCGTGACGTGCCTAGTCTACATCTCTAGAACTTGCCTGTCTGATGCGTGTTGAAACTGTTTTTGGTGTGTTAGTGTGAAGATGATGATAGGAATTAAGTCCAGAGCCAAAATTCCCTACCATGACTAACCCCACTAGTTAGCCACTTTGAGCCTGAGCCTATTCGTTTGCTTACCTCATATGATATGAGATGCCCTTGACCCATATAAGCCGTCAGAGATAATATGAACCCAAATTCATCAGAATAGAGCAGAAGTCGAACTTGAGAGTTACTATTTCAGTGTATGATTTGATGTTCTTCTCTGCTAGTCGTGAAATGACTCGCCCCTGACTTGACCGTTTTCTGAAATGACCTGATCCCTTTCATAAGCATGCCATAAACCTTTTGGCAAGATATAGGTTTTGGTAATAAGTATCCATAGGTACACGGCATTCGTTTTGTGACGATGTATTCTTTGCGACAAAAACCAAACCTTGATGTTTTAGGGAATAAGGCAGTGCACCAGAGCGTAATTAAGGGGAAAGGGCAGTAAATGAAAGGGAACTGAGTTGACAGGGGTCGGGCAGAAAAGTCTAGGATTTCGGAGCGAGAATGTTGAGTCTTATGTTGGGGCATGTGACTATCAATTTGATCATGCTATATTCTTTGAATTTTCGCTTATGTGTCCTAGCTTTAAGATTACGTGTTCAATATCTATGCATGTCAAGTCATTATTATTTGAACGAGAAGACCCAAGAAGATCCTCAGACTTATGCTTGCCACTTTAAGTAGTAGATATGCGATTAGCTTGCAAGCCTATGGTAGGGGTCGGACTAGTGCACGATTTGAGTGATTCACTATATGATAACCTATACACTGAGTGATTTGAGCGAATCCCTGTGAGGTATGAGTCTCGATTGGTAGTGCGAAGGAGTTTAGGTCAACAAGTGCAAGTCATTAGTGCGATGTCCATGATTGTTTGCTTGATTCCGTTTTGTGCTTTCTAGCTTTGTTGATAAATTGCGAACAATTGTGCCGTTATCTTGATCTGATGCCTTTTCTGACTTCTAATTTACTTGAGGACAAGTAAATGCTTAAGTGTGGGGAGGTTTGATAAACGTATCGTAGTACGTTTATCATAGTATTTAGTTGGCTCATAATAGAGTTTTCGTAGTCATTTTATGCACTTATTAACCCTATTTCTGCTTGTTTTGGTATTATAAGGCTTTATGACAAGTTTCGGGCGAAAGGAGCGAAAACGAGGCAAAACGGCGCGAAAACGATGAAAAACTGGTGAAAGTCACGGCCGTGACATATAGTGCACCTGGCAGTGACACTTGGCAGAGAGTTAGACTGAAGATGGTCACGGCCGTGACACTTCTTGCACCAGGCCGTGACCCATAGCAGCAGCATTAAAAAATTCATATCTCTCAATCCAGAACTCGGATTGAGAATTCCATTGGTCAGAATCAAGATTAGCGAGTCTTCTATATATGGTTAAAATTTCAGGTCAATCGGACATCGTTTACCCCTCCATCCGAGAGAAATACGAAACCGCCGCAAAAGCTGTTGAGGGGGTCACGGCCGTGACACTACTGCACCAGGCCGTGACAAACGGCAGTGAGCTCATTTTTTGCCCCGAGAGTGTCACGGCCGTGACCTATCTTGTCCCAGGCCGTGACCATGTCAAATTTCACTATAAAAGCCCGATTTCGATCCAGAAAAGGGGGATTCTCACCAGATATCAACCCTAACTCATAAGAGACGAATTCCTTGGAAGCGCGAGAGACGGGTCAACGACGCAATCACGCCAAATTGAACGCAAAACGAAGATTCATCTGTGCCACCATCCCAGATCATCAGTATTCAAGATCATGAGTCTTCCTTCTCTGTTCTCTAATTCTTTCGTTGTTTTCCCGTTAATTATGCGTAGCTAAATCCCCTATGTGTTTGGGATTAGATGAACGCTAGGATATTTCGTAATAAAGACATATGTTTAATCGAGACTCGTGTTTATGACTTTTTATCTGTCTATGAAATTCTTTCGTCGCTTTTATATGTCTATGTGTTAAAGTGATCGTATGGAAAATCGTTTAGGGCGACAGCTAAACAACGATTAGGCCATTCGTAGAAGATAGGATTCGAGTATAGGGCGAAAGCAAATACTCGATCCTCGCCTTTAGTAATTACTGAACCTTAGATCCCCGCGAGCCTTTAGGGCGACAGCAAACTCGTGAGCGGGTAGGAAATTACTTCGATCTAGTCAGAATCACGTAGGAGCGAGAATTCATTGTCTAACCGAGAGTACCTAGCGGGATTCGAATCCCGAGCACATCTCTATTATCTAAAAGTTTTCACCAGTTAGTCGTATTCTTTTAGTCTCTCGTTGATTTAGGAGTAATCTGTTAGGATAGTCCGTAACACCACCGGCGTATTTTGTTTAGGCTAAATATCGAGTCGATATGTCACTACTAGTACTTGATTTATTCCTTGTGTTCGATACTCGTCTACTCACTTTACTGCACTACACACGATAGGTCCACTGCCTATCGCACGTTGGTGATAGTAATTAGGTATTCGTTTTAATTATTACTTGTCGCACTTTTCATTCACACACCACGGGTCGATCAATGATCTCCTTCCTAAAGCTTGAATCCGATTAATGTGTAAGATCTCCTATAATCTTGGTTTTTCATCTGAACTGTTGTTGCACCTCTAGGGTTTTCTTACTCAATACCCATACTATCAACGAATCTTGATAGGCATTAGATATATGATGGGACATACAACGACATGTAGGTTTTCCCATGCTTAAGTAACTTTCTACTTAATGTTTATCCCTAAAATTGGGCCTAAGTAAAGATTAAATTCAGCCCATTGAAGTTGTGGCTTTATTTTCATTCAATTAGTACTAGTGTTATGTATAAGATTCGAAATTTCTCATATATAGCTTTTATTAAAAATGTCCCTTACCTAAAAATTATAGACCTTATACGAAATTCTTTGTACATCCCGACTTGAACTCCTATTGATCAGTCATTTTAGTAGCCCATGAACAGATATAATATTGCATCACATATGGCATGGAATCTTATTGCACATAATATGCAGTCACATAAGTCGTATAATATGTATACATATATATTAGCCGACTTACTTACGGACTCCGGTATTGCACGGAGCCATCATAGACTGTAACAAAAAGATAAAATTTCAATTGCCTGAAGAAGAAGTATTCACTTTTTCGGGTAAGTCGAGTAAGAATAATGTTTCACAAATATCAGCTCTGAAGGCTCAACGACTATTGAAATCAGGTTGTGAGTCTTTTCTCGTATATGCAGTGAAGGCACGGGACTTACCTCAACCAGAAATGAAAGATGTGCTGTAGTCAATTAATACGCCGATATATTTCCTGATGATCTCCCCTGATCGAGAAATTCAGTTTACTATAGATTTGATGCCTGGGTCCGCCCCAATCCCTAAGCACTGTATCGGCTAGCGCCAAATGAACTGAAGGAGCTGAAGGAACAACTTGAGGATTTACTACAGAAAGGGTTCATCCAACTCAGCGTTTCACCATGGGGAGCACCGGTTCTATTCGTACGGAAGAAGGATGGGTCAACATGGCTATGCATCAACTATAGAGAGCTGAATAAGAATACCATCAAGAATAAATATCCGTTACCGAAGATCGACGGTATGTTCGATCAACTACAGGGTGCTACGGTATTCTCGAAAATTGATCTCTGTTTAGGATACCATTAATTAAAGATCAGGGAGATAGATGTTCCTAAAACAGCATTCAGTACGAGGTACAACCATTATGAGTTTTTGGTCATGCCCTTCGGACAGACAAATGCCCCAGCTGCATTTATGGATCTTATGAATCAAGTCTCTAAAGACTATCTTTATCGCTTCGTAATCGACTTCATTGATGATATTCTGATCTACTCTAAGATGAAGGAGGAACACGAGAACCATCAATGAACCGTCGTAGGAATCCGGCCAGAGAAACAACTCTAGGCCAAATTAAAAAATGCGAGTTTCAGCTCGAGCAAGTAGCTTTCTTGGGACACGTGATTTCTGGAAATAAATCTCTGTGGACCCGAGTAAGATCGAAACTGTGAATAATTGGCCACGACAGACTACTCCGACCGAAAGTTCATAGCTGACTTCTCTAGCATCACCTCGACTCTGACGAACTTGACCAGAAAGAATGTGCCCTTCAAGTGGACAAAAGCATGTGAACAGAGCTTCCAAGAATTAAAGAAACGTCTTACCTCTGCCCTATTCTAACAATACCATCGGGAACGGAAGGATTCTTAGTCTATAACGACGCCTTAAAGAACGGTGGGATGCGTGTTGATGTAGAACGCTAAAGTAATTGCATATACCTCCTGACAACTGAAAGATACGAGAAGAACTACCCGACCCACGACCTAGAGCTGGCAGCAGTTGTGTTTGCCTAGATATGGCGACACTACCTTTACGTAGAAAGGTGTGAAATTGTCACTGACCACAAGAGCCTGAAGTACTTCTTCACTCAGAAGGAGTTAAACATGCGACAACGACAATGGCTGGAGCTCGTAAAGGACTACGATTGTAATACCCGAGTCCCGTAAGTAAGCGGCCAACAAATATGCATGCATATTATATGGCTTATGTGACTGCATGGGACATGTTTTATGACATCAGGTGCTTATATGATTTTACGCCATATGTGATAGGGTGTTATATACGTTATGTGCTATTATGAATTTCAACTTAGTAAAAAATTGAGTGAGAGTTAGAAAGAATTTTATTTAGATATATAATTTCAAGATTGAACTAATTACAAGGAATTTAGGATGTCGAACTATATAGGTCATGTAATAAGAATATTAAATAATGAGATTTTCCAATAATAAATCAGAATAGGAAGGAAGGGTACTAAGAGAATTGTAACAACTAGAACTTAGGGTCATTAAACAATCCGATTACTTGGCTTAAAGTAAAGCTTATAAACAATATTATTATACTACCTCTGTCCCACTTATTTCTTCTCATCTTTCCATTTCAGGCGTCCCACATAATTCTTCCCATTACCATTTTTTGGTAAAAATTATCCCAATAATTAAACTAATTACACCATTTATATTAGAAAAAGACTTCTTAATTTGCGTGTCCACTAATAAGTTTTCTCTCTCCATACCTTAAAAGTGTACTATATTAAAATAATGCAGTTTCTTAATCTCCGTGTCCACTAATTTTTGGGAAGAATTAAATGGGACAGAGGAAGTAATAGTAATTTCATGAAGATAGAATAAGAACCTTCTATGATGTTGAGCGGCTGCGTCGAACACTGTATGCTAAGGCAGTGGTGGTCAAGCATACGGCTCTGTCGCAAAGGGCCAAACTGGCATGGCTGAAGGATGGAGATCAGTGCTCCTCTTACTTCTTTAGGAGGGAGCCATGCGACGGGCTACTAATTGCATTTCTCTATCGAGAATCGTGACGGTGATCTCTTGGAGGAGCCGGTTCAGGTGGAGGGTGAGCTGATATGGTTCTACCAGGATCTATTGGGTAAGTCTATCCATACTACACCCGATTAATGTTGGTGATGTACGAGGTGCTGTTAGCGGACGCTTACCACAAAGGTCGCGCAATCTTTGATTTTCTTGGTGACTGCTAGGGATGTTCGGGATGTGCTTACTCTGTGGGGGATGAGAAAGCGCCAGGGCCAGAGGGTACACGGTTGCCTTCTTTAAGGCGGCATGGGCGATTTTATAGGTGATGATGTAATCACGGCTGTACAGGACTTCTTTTGTGACTGGTAAGCTGCTGAAAGGCCGCAACAACACTCTCATTATGCTGATCCCTAAGCGAGATACACCTCGACGTGCCACGGAGTTTCGGCCCATTTCCTGTTGCAACGTGCTATATGTGGTTATCTCTAAGATATGGCCAATCGGCTAAAGGTGTATCTTCTTGGGTTGGTGCAAGGCTCACAAACAGTGTTTATTCCGGGACGCCATATTAGCGACAACATATTGCTGGCGCAGTAGTTTTTGTCTTGGTTATAAGTCGAAAAGGCGGCCACCACGAGCGATATCTCTTTACATTGGTTATGGAGGTCCTTCATGGACTGATCTCTTTATGCATTTCGAGGAGCCTCGCTTTCGTTATCACTGGCGTTGCGAGTCGATAGGCCTGGGGTCATTAGCCTTTGCTGACGATTTGCTACTATTGAGCCATGCTGATGTGGTATCGATTGGAGAGCTTAAGAACGCCCTAGGGAGGTTTGCGGCTTTATCAGGGCTACATCCCAATCTTGACGAGAGTGAGATGTATTTATCACGCCGGGCTGAAGGGGTGAAGTCGCAGATTCAACCACTTATGGGCTATCGAGTGGGACGGCTGCCGGTCCGCTATGTTGCTGTCCCTCTTATAGCCTCTCGCTTGACGATCGCTGATTATGCCCCGATACTACAACAGGTGGATCAGCGCCTTGGGTCTTGGCTAAACCGGTCGCTGTCGTATGCCGGCCGACTTCAGCTGGTAAAGTCCATACTACAGGCCCTTCATGCGTATTGGTCGGGGGTTTTCTTGTTGCCTAAAGGCATTGTCCAAGCTCTGGAAATGGCGCTTTAGGAAGTTCTTATGGGGAGCGTCATCTGCAAAGGTTGCTTGGGATGTCCTATGTCTACCTGTGGCTGAAGGGGGAATGGGTCTCCGCTCTATTGCTGTAGACAACAAGTCTCCTGCTGAAGCAACTATGGAATGTGCTCACCAGGACGCCTGATTCGATTTGGGTAGAGTGGCTCTATGGGACAAGGCTGCACCCTCGGTCACTTTTGGAACTCCTAGTCTCGACAATGATGCTTGTAGCTGGCGCAAGCTGATGCAACTACGCCCATTGGTACGTCCTTTGATTACTTTTAGGGTTGGGGACAGGTCCAGATTTTGGTTGTGGAAGGATCATTGGCTGCTATTGACTCCGCTATTTGAGAGATTCCTAGAGGCCCTATGGCAATTGGTCTACCTGCTGATTTGCGGTTAAGTGCGGTGGTTGATGCCAACTGATGGAATTGGCCAGGGCAAGGGTCGATAGAGTATATTGAGATTAGTCGCCTTCTCCCATCAGTTGTGAGAGGCACCCAAGATGGAGTAAGTTGGACCGGATGAATGGATGGGAACATGATTATGATGGCTTTTATGGCTAGAGAGGCGATACGCTATTGTCAGCCGCCCGTGTGTTGCTGTCCTATGTGGTGGACCCTTGAGGATCCCGCGACATGAGTTTATACTATGGCTTGGGGTGCGGATCGATTGGCAACGAGAGACAAGCCGTGGGTTGCTCAGAGGGCAGGTACACCAGCTTGCATGCTATGCAACGTGTTGCGCTACGAGACAGCGCAACATCTCTTCTTTGATTGTGCGTTCTCGAGGCAATGCCTTTGGCTGTTGAGAAGGTGAGGCCTTATATGGACTGGAATATGGGTATTCGATGGGCGTCGGCTCGCTGGCGTGGATGACATCTTCTTCAGGCGGCATATCGACACGTGCTAGCCTCGCTTGTTTATCATACTGGCAGGCACGAAACAAGCGGTGGACGGAGGGGGTCGTCACAACTCTGAGAGGGTGGTTGGGTGTGTGCTTGCGTTGGCAGCCATGCGCATTAGTGGTACATCCACTAAATATGAGCTTCAGCGTGCAGCTATACGTCGCTTGTGGCGAATAGCTTGGTAGTTCAAGTGGATGCTTGTTGTTTTATGTTGTGGTTAGATGTGTCAAAACGGGCAGAGCCTGTCAGGTTGGTCCGCCCCGCCATGAAAAATAGGGGGGTTGGGCCAACCAATTCCGGCCCGTTTAAAGGCGGGCCGAAATGGGCCAGGCCGTTTGGGTTGTAGGTTGAGGCGGGTTGGCCCGCTAGTAATTTTTATTTTTCAACTTTTTCTTACCTATATATTATAAACATTTTTAATGCTAAGTATTAATAAATAATACTAATAGTGATTAATTATAATTAATTAGTTAACAACATAATTTATAAATGATTTATTCGTTACTTATTCCAAAAAATATTGTTAATTTAATTATTATTTGCAAAACAAAACAAAAACTAAAGAAAATAAACAAAAAATAAAAACTTTATAGCGGTTTGGCCCGCCAAGCCGCCAACCGTGGCGGGTCGGGGCGGGCTACGAGTTTAGTAGCCCGTTACGTTGGCGGGCTGGCTCGCCTCGGGCCGGGCCGGCCCGTTTGACAGTTCTAGTTGTGGTTGTGTATCCAGTAGCCTGTTACTGGTGGGTTGTGGATGTACATTTTTCCTTTTATATATATGCACGGGACCGTATACCAAAAAGAAGTGTGAAGTAAAGAAGAAAGGTGGAATCCAACCAAAGTTAGCTTGAAGAAGGTATAATTTATTAAGTATTCATTCATGCTTTAACGTGTTTTAGGTATAGTTTTATCTACAGCATATAAATTAGTTTCAGACCTATATGATTAGTAATTCACGGGAGCTTAGGGTTAGGATAAGGAATTTAGATGCACTAGTTTCAGGGTTTAGCATGTTTTTCGAAAGGAATTAGGATTCTAACCACTGATTTTAGGGTCAATCACCTTAAAGTTTATAAGATCATACTGACGATGATATATATATATATATATATATATATATTATGCCGGAGAATTTGGTAAGGTAGGAGTTGAAAGTTTGAAAGAAGGAAGCAATTTCAAGGAGTTTCGATCGAATGAAGTAAATTAAATAAGCAAATCGGACAATGGAGTTAAGTAAGGCAGTATTGATCGAAACTATGGTTTATTTAACCTTAAAATTAATATTGACCAATTCCTAAGTGTTGCTCGGCGATTTCATAAAGTTTCGGTCGAAACTGATTTCATGCATAAACTATCGATCGAAAGTGAGGATGCCATGATGATGTTACAATCGGCCGATTTGGAAAGTAAAGAAGAATCGGTCGAAACTAAGAATGCGGCATAATAAGTCGGGTGATTGAGGACTAACCAATCAAATAACTCCATTGTGGTGGAACTCGGCGATTTGAAGGGCTTGAGAGGAATCGACCGAAACTTGGCTTAAGCATGTGACCAATCGGGCTATTTAGGGCTTCCGCTAAACCATCTCTATACATGTTACAATCGACCGAAACTAAGACATGATGACATCAACTAGCGACGAAAGTGAGATTGTTATACATAGAATCGGCCGATTGGTGGTATTGTTAAGCCATGGCAAAGGTGATTTGAGCATTAATCAATTGAATGACTAAGTGACGTCGACACTCGGCGATTTGAAAGTTAAATGTCATGCCATCGGGCGATCTTGTGCACTTGAGAAATCAGGCGAAACTTAACCAGTGCTATACAAAATCGATTGAAAGTGGAAATTTCAAGCCATGACCAAATCGGGCGAAGCTAGTACTAAGCATGGGAGGAATCGGGTTCTATGTGTTATAGTGGAATACTAACTTGACTTAGAATCACAGCTGGAACTTAGGGATTTTACCCTTCAAATATAGTCAGAATAAATTAGTCTACGTAGGTACCAAATTAAAACATAATACTAACAATATGATATCTTTTTCTAAATCTCGGAAATTAAGGATGTTCCAAAGCAATAAGTTACGTAAGCTTGGACGACAGGTAAGTGGAAGTCCCAACTACAACACATAACTGTATGTGCATGAAATTATGTGTTATGTGCTTCTATGATATTACGTGACTTCCTACGTGAATTATTTACGTTACATGACATGCATATTCATGACATGATAACATGCACGCACGTTTAGTACTAAAGGCAGGATATGAGAGTGTACATGATACACGATTGCCTGAGAGCGATAAATATTCGCCGATATGGGCGTCTGATGTCGACTCACGGTTGAGTCACGTCTCTTCTATGCTACCATGGTGACGTCGTATGTCGTTACCGTCAAGACATGACATGTTCAAGGCAAGACATGATTTTAGGGCTAATGCCCTCATGGCGGAACGTGGAACCTGGAGGATGCGAGCTGAGGGATACGCGACACCGAGGGTACCTTTGGTGTTGGCAACCTCAGAATAGGCTACCAGTGTGAAACGTCCGCGTGGCGTATACATTGGGACAGAAAACGCGCCCTAGGGTTAGCCTCACATGAGTGGGTATAGCCACGTATGTATTTATTTATTCCTTGTGATTCGAGCTCCATGATGGTGCATAGCAAGATAGCTGAGGGCCCTACATGACAAGACAAGACAAGGCAAGAAAGTATAAGGTCTAGGAAGCATTGGCGCGGATGCCTTTGCAAGTTAGGACACGTGCATGGCATGCATGGCTTTAACTCACTGAGCTTTATAAGCTCATTCCACGAATTTTATGTGTTGTAGGATCACGGGATCAAGGTACGTGATCATCATGATGGCGAGGCCTATTTTTGAAGCTTCCGGAGGACTTTTGAAGTGGCAGTGTGTACATGGATGCGACCTAAGTGGCGGGCCGATAGATTATTTTTTGAAATACGCATGCGCACTCACCTATGTATTTATGTCCTAGGAATATTGTGTAATGTACACAAGGTTTCCTTTATATAAAAGGAAAAATTTTGTACGCATTTTCATACATAAATTTTATTTATATCACATGCAGTCACATAAAATAGTAGTAAGAATGGGTGGTGGAAATCGGGGGCGCCACTAATATTGCGTTATCAACTATCACCCGGGCAAGGCAAACGTAATCGCTGATGCGTTAAGCCGAAAGACGATGAATGCAGAATTACACAACTTGAGGTTGAAATTGTTGACTTACGCGAGGTGGAGATGAAACTAGCAACACTAACTCTCCTGCCTACGTTACTAGAACGAATCAGAAAAGCACAAGAACAAGATGAATTTATCTAAGGCAAAAGGTAAACTACCTGAGGATTTCGAAACCCGAAAAGATGGAACCTTGTGTAAAAGAATTGGCTGTCCCAATGATGAAGAGTTACAGCAAACAATAACGACAGAAGCGCACGCAACAACGTACTCAGTGCTATTCACGCTATCTTCGACAATCTCGCACAACACGAGGAAGATATCAGCGAGATTCAGAAGGAACAAAAGGGCCGACAGACTGAAGACTCAGTTGCCTGTCCAGAGAAGAGAAGCTCTAGACCTCGCAAAGACAAGACGATTAGGCCTTCCACCCCATCAGAGTCGGAAACTGAATCGGACTCCGTCGTCAAGCCAAACATCCGAGCCCTAGGAAAGCAGCTGGCTCTAAATGGAAAGATGATGGGCAAACAACACTTCAAGAAGAAGTCATCATCATCAGCCAACAGACTTCGGACCACTAGCTCAAAGAACAAGTAAAGAGCACCAAAGATCTCTGAAGTCAAGAACGGTAAGAGTCAACAAGTGCTTCAACTGCGGCAAATCCGGCCACTCGCCCGTGAATGCACTCTCCCAAAGAAGAGAGATATCAATTACTACTCCAAGAAGCTTCAACTAACAAAGTAGAAGGAAGATGGAGTAGCTCTGATGGCGGAACAAGACCATTGGCTCGAGGATACATTGAGTTCAGAGGAGGAGAACCTAGCTCTCATGGCCTGCCTAGACGAAGACTCCGACGTTGAACCATCTAAGCTGATAGATGATGACCAAGTATCCACATCATTTCATGAGGTAAATTTCTTTAATTCCACATTATTGACCATGTTAGTATCGTACAAAATAGACCACGCTAACATGAAACGTGAGCAGAAAAGCATAAAGGAATGAAAATAGAGACTAGCTATAAGTGAGAGTAACTATCAATTACTATTTGACGAAAATTTCATGTAGAAAATCTTTTGTCAAATGCAAATGAAAAAAGTCTAGCACCAAGAATAGCCTTCTTAGAGATTAAAAATAGCGACCTAGATAAGCTCTGAGAGAAAGCGAAAGAGAGTTGGCCACATCTAGAAATGACTATACAGCACTCTCTGAGGAAAGAAAAAGATTTTATTCTAGGATTAAACTCTTAGACGACAGACTGACCTCTAGGGACAAACCGATCAAACGATCATCTAAACCAACCCTTAGAAATGACATTTACAATGCTAAGGAAGGTTTAGGACTTGCAAACCCAGGCAACTTAGGGAAGTTGATTGCATTCAGCTCTATGATATAACATACATGGGATTGGGTCTAACCTTCCTAGTGAACACTGGCACATCTGAGACAAATGCATTAGAAGAAAAGAACGTAAAGCCAAAACTAGGTCGAGATGCCTTTTGACTATACAGAATTGAATACAGTTAAAAATTCGGGATATACCCCAAGAAGCAACCACTTACTATTATGAGAATTCTTCAAACCTTTATATTTCTCATATGATTAAGAAAATTGAGAAATGAGGTCATCCTTTAACATTGAAAAGAAGAATTTGAAGCTGAAAAGAAAAGGTTCTTAAAAGAGATGGAAAATCCAAAGCTTCCTCCGTCTCTAAAACCATTCCTCACGCATCTCACTGAAAAGATAAAGTCAGTATGAAAAGCGTGAAGAATGAATCATCGCCTTCCAATGAAAGAAAAAAATATTATCTCTAACCCTGCTTCTACTACGTCTACAGGGAGCGTAGTACCTGAACCAGAGAAATCGAAGGCTAGAGTGTCTAGCTTAGAAATTAAGAAGGAGCCTCTAGATGTCAAAGTTTCAAATTTATCACCTCCTTCTGTAAAAAGGACACTCATAGAAATAAAAGAGTTGTTTCTCATCTCAAAATCATTGCTTCTACTTGCTCCTAACGCCCATCACCTTCAGAAGTACTAACTACGAAGTAGGCTCTTCCTCTAATATAACAATGATCATTCTAAGAGAAATGCCAATAGGAAGATTCGTAGGAAACAATATCCAGCCATTGAGAAGCTTACAGTGCTATTCATGAATATTCTCACCTAAGGTACCCCGTAAAAATCCATCCTCCAAACACCTTAGGAGATTATGAAATGAAAAGATCTTTTCTTTGATCAAGCCTAACAAAGTATTTGCCCGTGCTGAAATTCAACTGTCAGGTTCACCCAAATGGGTTCCTAAAACTGCGCATAGGAAGACGAAAGCCAAAAAGGCCAAGTCTCCCACAATGGCCAAACCCAAATCGACTTCTTCGGAGATAGCTTGGGTTGCTAAAGCTCCATTTAGTGACAATTTAGGAACTAAATCCGAACCACTTCATATATCTATTAATCAGAGAGGACCAGTGTATAAGTGGGTACCTAAAGCTCTCTAATTTGTTTTTTTTGGTGTAATATCCCATGTATATATATGGTGGAAAAGGCTATGAAAAGGATATCGAATATGTTTTGCAGATCCATCATGTGTGGTACCTTGACTCCGGTTGCTCCACACACATGACTGGGAATAAAGAGCTGCTGAGCAACTACCTAGACCGCTTCCATGGAAAAGTCAGATTCGTCAACAACGATTCGGCTCCAATTTTGAGATCCGGAGAACCATTATTCTGGACAATCTGACGATCAAGGATGTCTCATTCGTCGAAGGCCTCCACCGTAAAAAAAGGATTCTAGATGTCCTTCCTTGCTGATCGGTGCAGAATTTTGGACAGTCAGGATACATAACTCCTTCAAGGTTTTCGGAAATCAAATCTGTCAATGTCCGCGCGGCCTTCGACTGCTGTTTGTCTCATCTCTCAGAAAAATATTCAGGGAAACAGCCTATGGCATCAAAAAGTCTCATCTTAATTTCAAAGCTCTAGGTCTTTCCACCAAGAAGTTGGTTCACGGTCTACCAACAATTTGACGGCGAAAGTGTAATACCCCGAATTTTATGAACATGCTAATCTGTGAATTTATGAGCGAAATATTTGTTTATGTGATTGCGTGTCATGTGGGTAGATGATTACATACTACGTGATACGATTTTATATGTGCTTGTGTGCTACTAGGACAGTTGATCCAGTAGTTTTGAGTGGGGAATTATAAATAATTTCGGATAAGATCTATAATTTTATGGTAAGGCAAATTATTAGTAGGATTTATATTATATATAGGGAATACGAATTATAAAATAAACTAATAAGAATAAAATAAATTGTTATAATGAATTTGGGCTAAATCTAGTTTTGAACTAAGCCCAAGTATTAAGGATAAACTTTGATAAATGTTACTTAGGGCTTGGGGAAAAATCACGTCATCACCTAGTCCTATCTCACGATTTTTTTTGGGAACGGTCACTTATAACTGAGAAAAATGAAGAAGTATGCGGACGGGTGTGCCACCGTAATCAGTTGCAGACGGGTGTCAATGAGAAGGCGCATTCAAAGTACAGGTGTGCCACCGATTCAGTTGCGCCCGGTCACACAGCATGCAAACAGCAGCGCCGGCCGCCGCTGCAACCCATGGATGATCTATTGTCGCTAGTCTGCCACTAATAGCCAGCTACAACATAAATTCATGTCTAGGTATGCGGACGGGCCTTACAAATAGAGCAGCCCAAGGGACCTTGACGCGTCGGTATCTAATAGCTTCCCTTGCCATGTAGGTAGACAAGCGGCCATCACTCGAACCCGCCCACCGTATGGTATCCCGCTCGTGAGGTCGCCCAATAGGCAGGTCAGCAGCAATATCCAACTATTCTGTCGTTGTTTCTGCATGCCAGGACCACCCCGTCTCACTGATGACGTGGCTGAGGTGAGAGTCCATAGGGAGTCCCATCACCAAAGGCAGTTTCCCAATCAATGAGCAGCTCCGGGTACAACTAAGGATCATGCCACAAAAGAAGAGTTTCCCCATTTCCAACTTCGAATGATATAACTGTTCGCATCAGAGATCTCAGCTTGAGCAGTTTATTCATCCCCAAGCCGCCATGGCCGACGGGCGCATGCACCAGAGAGAGGTACAAGCCAGCCGAGTCTGAAGGATCCAAGACACCCATATCGAGCTAGAATCCCGCGGGAGAAGGCGCCAGAGGTGGCGAAGGAGGAGTGCCCGATTATCGCTCTCCATGGATCTAAGACTAAGTCCTCCTTCGTCCTTAGGTAGGCAAACATCAGCCCAGCCAACCTTAGGCCCCGCGTTGCCCCGAAGGAAGCATCTGATTCTGCTCTCGAGTTCCTTGATGATACCTTTAGGAAGGAGAAAGACATCGGACCAGTATATGTGGATAGCCATAGGACGGATTTTTATAAGTTGTTCCCGCCCCGCATAGGATAAAGAGCGATGCAGCCAAGAACCTAACCGCCGATTCACGCTGCGGATTACAGGAGAGCAATCCGGTAGGTCAATCTTGTCGTAATGAACGGGAAGCAATTCTTTGTCGTAGGTAGGGTAATTAAGTGCCGCACTCCCTAACTTCTTACTGAAGTAAGCAATTGGCCGTCGATCCTGCATAAGAACAGCCCCGTTGCCTACACCGTATGCATCACACTCAACTTCGAATGGCCTATCAAAGTTAGGTAATGCTAGGCAAGGAGGGTTGGATAACTTCTGCTTCAGTGTTTCAAATGCCTCCTCCTGTGCCGATCCCCATATGAATGCTTGATTCTTCTTGATTACCTCCATTAAAGGGGCAACAATAGTATTGAAGTTTTTACAAAGTGGCGGTAAAAACTCGCCAACCCGTGAAAGCTTCGAACTTGCGTAACATTCGTTGGGGTTGCCACTGTTTTATAGCTTTTACCTTTCATCGTCAACCTGTACTCCTGTCGAACTCACAACGAAACCCAAGAAAACAACATGTTTTGTGCAAAATATGCACTTATCAAGGTTATCATAAAGGCATTCATTTCGTAGTACGATAAACACTTCTCACAGAGGTATTATGTGGTCATCTAAAGTCTTACTATAAATAAGAATATCATCAAAGTAGACTACCACAAATTTGCCAATGTATGAACGTAAAACATGACTCATTAAGCGCATAGCGTCGATCGCAACGTAGGGAAGACTTGATGGATTGAAAGACGCCACGAATGGATGTGTAAAGTCGTACGATAAGTCTCAGATCTATTATCACAACGCACTGCTTTTGCAAGAGATAAACGATGTTCGAACGTCGAACGAAAGAGTAACAAAGACTCGAAGAGATACAATAAAGAAACTCGAAATTATATGTATCAAAGTTGGTTTTCTCTAATGAGAAACAAGACCTATTTATACTAGTAGGCTATGGCTAAATAAAGAAATAGAATCATGACAAACTAATTGATATTTAAGCGAAAATCTAGGAGAATCTTAATAAGTAAATATCTAATTAGTTTGAATATAAAAATCTCGCAAATCTCGTTAGATCTGGTGCAAGGACAAAAATTGCATCTTGGTCCTTCAATTCTTTGGTTTGCAGTCTAGTCCCTGAACTTTCCAAAATTGTTATTTCTGCCCCGATCAGGTTCTTGAAAATTATATTCTGACCCTCTTTAATAAGAGTTGCTATGAACATGATCTTCTCTTCTTCAAGAACCTTTAATATGAGCGTGTTAAGTTTTTCTTTGAAGTTCTTTGCTCGAAATCTTGTTACGGCCCCGGTCGGTATTTGAATCTTCAACTTAGCTTGCTTCTGATTGGACTCTTTCACATCACTGTCCCAAACCCGTGTGGCGGATGCATGGATGGTCCTGCAGGACTTCAATGCGATATTGCACACGGCAGAGGGAAGAGGGGGTGCGCCGTCTAGGCCTGATTTGGACGACTTTCATGCATGCCTGATGGGGGCTGATCTGACCACATTACCTACGACGGGTCAGATTTTCACGTGGTATAACCAACAACGGGAGGACGCTGGGGTCTGGTGGAGGCTTGATCGCATGTTGGGAAACCCCAGTGGTTCGCCCGTCATCCTGACTCATTCTGCCGCTGTACTCTGCCTGCATCGTCAGATCACTCGCCTATACTTTTGGGTGCTAGACCTCCACATCTGCAAAAGGGGCTGATTGGGTGAGATTTTTTGGCACAGGATACTGCTTTCTGGAGCAGTTTCAAAGTATATGGAATGTGCCTCTCCATGGATACCCTTTGTATATTGTCATGCAGCGCTTGAAGATGTTGAAGCCGATCTTTAGGCAAACGATGAGGGTCAAGGGGAATCTAGCGGAAAAAGCCGCTGAATCGCAACGTTTCCTGGACATCGCTCAGGATTTTTCTTCACGTTATCCACAGGAGAGCTACTTTATGATTTTGAGCGGGTATGTCGCTCCCTATATGCTATGGCAGTTTCTATGGAACATAGAGCTCTATCGCAATGTGGTAACCTGGCTTGGTTGAAGGATGGTGATCAGTGCTCCTCCTACTTTTTCCGTAAGGTGGCCGTGCGACGGGCCACTAATCGCATACTTTCGCTTGAGAATGCCGATGGAGTCATTTTGCAGACCCTAGACCAGGTGCAGGGCGAACTTCTTTGATTTTATCAGCACCTATTGGGTCAGTCGTCCCATGCATCCCCAGTTTCGGCTGATGACGTCCGAAGAGCTATCATGCATACGCTTTCCCCAGCAGATGCACTATTTATGATCCGACCAGTCGATGCTGGAGGTTCATGAGGCGCTTTTCTGTATAGGGGATCAGAAAGGTCCTGGACCTGATGGGTATACAGTGGCCTTCTTCAAGGCGGCGTGGGGAATATTGGGGCCAATGTCATTACGGCTGTCCAGGAGTTATTTGCAACAGACAAGCCACCTAAATGACTCAACAACACTATCATCACATTGATCCCTAAGATAGATTCACCACGTCGTGCGATAGATTTTCGGCCCATATCGTGCTGCAATGTCCTCTATAAGGTAAATTCTGAAATTCTTGCCAATCGACTTAAGCTTTATCTTCAGGCTTAGTACATGTGACGCAGACGACGTTCATCCCTGGAAGGAGGATTAGTGACAACATCCTATTGGCAGAAGAGCTTTGCCCGGGCTATAACTCTAAAGGACGGCCACCAAGGGCGATGGTTAAGGTGGACCTGGCTAAGGCGTAGGTAGAATGGAGCATCTTGCTGGCAGTCGTAGAGGCTACAGGTTTTCATCCCACGTACATTGGGTGGTTGTGTACTTGCTTGACGACACCGGCTTTTTCACTGAACTTGAATGGACAGGCGGTGGTTTCTTTGCGGGGAAGAGGGGGATTCGCCAGGGTGACCCCATCTCTCCGTATATCTTCACGCTGGTAATGGAGGTCCTCCATGGGCTGCTTTCCTTGTGTATCTCTGAGGAGCCGCGGTTCAGATATCACTGGAGGTGCGAGTCCATGGGCATGGTCTCATTAGCTTTTGCTGATGATTTGCTGCTCTTCAGCCATGCTGATGCCGTCTCAATTGGAGTACTGAAGGCAGCCCTAGGACGCTTCGCGCCGATGTCAGGATTATATCCAAATCCCGATAAGAGTGAGATGTATCTTTCAGGACGTGCTGAAGGATTGACGTCACAGGTTCAGTCTCTTATGGGTTATCGCCTGGGACACCTTCCACTGCATTACTTGGGAGTCCCTCTTATCGCCTCTCATCTATCGACTGGCGATTGTGCGCCGTTGATACAACGGGTGGACCGGCGCCTTGGATCGAGGCTTAACTGATCGTTATCGTATGCAGGCCGCCTCCAGCTGATTAAGTCGGTTCTTCAGGCCCTTCATATGTATTTGTCTGGGGTTTTTTGTTGCCTAAGGGCGTAGTCCGGACGTTGCAGACACGCTTTCGGAAGTTTCTTTGGGGTGGGGCATCGGCGGTTGCATGGAAGGTTCTTTGCCTACCAGTATCCGAGGGGGGAATGGGTCTCAGGTCCATTATGGTGGATCACAAGGCACTTCTTCTGAAGCAGCTATGGAGTGTGCTGCGTAGGACGCCTGACTCAGTTTGGATAACATGGCACTATGGGACGCGACTACAATCGAGGTCGATCTGGGATCTCCCTATCTTGTCGAATGCCTCTTGGAGCTGGAGGAAGCTGTTGCAGGTACAACCATTGGTCCGACCTCTGGTCACTTTTAGGATTGGAGACGGGTCCACCTTTTGGCTTTGGAAGGATCCTTTGCTAATGCATACTGTAGAGTATATATTTTGATTTTGCTTGATCTCATTAGTTGTCCTTGTAATTAGGGGCTTTATTTGTATTAGTCCATAGATTAGGACTAGTTAGACATTTATACCAAGTATGTTTGGTATAAATAGATGTAAAAAAATTGTGCTTAATACAGAAAACTACAGAATTTTTCATCCGCAAGGCTGCCAAATTCATTTCTAGAGAGAGAAACACACAAAACTTTCTCACACTAAAGGTTTTCTCTCTCGTGTTCTTCAACAAAAGGTTTTCGATCGAATTTCAATCTTCACCATTCTAATCGATTTCCTTAGAATTCGTGCCTAGGATTAATTGTGTTTACAAATGGGGACCTAACAATTGGTATCAGAGCAGATTCGTTTTGTTTTGAATCAAAATTGTTAAAATTCGAATAGAATTTCATTTTCTGCAACTGTTCACACGAAGAACAGTTTCGGCGCGAAAAAGTTTTTTCGATCTGAAGTGCCTAATTAGTGCTTATTTGACTTGATTTGGTGTTTCTGTGTTTGTTCTAGCAATAGAAATCAATTGCGATTAGATTCATAGCAGTTTGAATCTCAATTAAGCAGAATAGATCAGATTTGAATCGTTACTGTTTGCGCGAAGAACGAACTTGAACACATCTTGATATTGATTAAAATCGACATGTTTTGCTTCATAATGTGTTTAATTGACTGTTCGTGCGTATCAAGCATCTGATTACGATGAAAAACCTGCGATTTCATAGTCTTATTCATTGTTTTTGGTTGAATTAGTGTTAGTTAGGGTTCTGATTTCATTCGGGGAAATTCGGTTTTTCTCGCTAAAGTTTTCGATCGCAGAAATTTCTCGATCGCAAAACTCCGCGCAAAAATTTTTATCGATCAGACCACTAAGTCAGTGCTAAAATCGTCTTTACTAAGAACGAGTTTAGTAGAAAGAGTTTTCGAGCGTCATCTAGTGAAAACTTTTTCACGAAGACCTATTTTGACCTTTGCGCTCGCAAAAAAATTACCGTCGAAATTTTTTCGGTCAAAACTAATAAAGTTTGACCAAGCGTAAATTACTTACGATCGAAAAACTTTTCAAATCAACGAATTTATTTTGACTAAGCAAGAAACCTACTCTAAGTAATGTTTCTTGCGATCGAAATAAATTCAACGGTTAAAAGATTTTTCTCGATCGAAAGTTTTTGAACGAATTTTCACGCCCTAAATTTTCTCGCTGACACACTTTCTCGCACGAGAACAGTGACGTACACTCTAATTTTGATTGAACTATTTTCAATCGAATAAAGATAGATTCGAAAATAATTCTCGACTGCTTTAATATCAAACGCTACTAACTAATTTGCTACGTGTGAAGCACATAACATCATTCAAACTCATCAAAAAAACCAAGGCAGATCCTTTGTCAACAACAAAAAAAGGAAGAGATGGATTCTTACTCGCTAGGAAATGACAACCGTCCACCGATCTTGCAACGTGGCGAATACACCGTATGGAGAAGCTGCTTCCTAAACTTCATAGCCCTAAAAGATCAAGCTGAAAATCTACTGTAGCCACTTGAAGAGGGACCGGAACAATTTTGGGTCCACATAACCGGTGATGACACGGCTACTCCTCCTATTCCTCCTACTAGGCGACTTAAGGAGGCTAGGGAATACTCTATCGAGGAAAGGGCCCGCGCGAAGGCTGATCTAATAGCTATGAACACACTCATGCAAGGCATCACCAACGATATTTATAGACAAATAGACAGCCTTCCAACGGCTAAGGGAATGTGGGATGAGTTGCATAGGATGATGCAGAAGACGAAAGTTGGCTTCAAGGCCAAAAAGGCGAATATTCTCACTGCCTATGACTCCTTCAAAGCAAAGCCGAAGGAGAACCTATACGATGTATATCAAAGATACCTGACTCTTCTCAATGAGATGAGGAAGATAGACATCTCGAATACGAACATGGTGACAAATATCAGATTTCTATCCTCACTGCCCTCGAACTGGAAAACGATATCCACCCAGCTAAGACAAAACCAAGATTTGGAAGAATTGTATATCCATGCCGTCTTAATCTCGCCCAACACGAGGAAGATGTTAGCGAGACTCAGAGAGAGCAGAAGGGCAAACAGATTGAAGACATCGTTGCCATAGTCTCAGAGAAGCGTGGGACATAGCCTCGCAAAGAGAGGATCGTTAGGCTCCCTCCCCATCAGAGTCAGAGGACGATTCAGAATCAGACACCGAGCCTAGCATGAAGGCACTGGGGAAGCAGTTGGCTCTAATCGGCAAAATTATGAGCAAAAGATATTTCAAAAAGAAGTCCTCATCCTCGGCCAACAAACTTCGGACCTCAAGCTCTAAAAACAAGGAACATGTACCAGAGAGCCCCGAAGTCAAGAACATTAAAGAGCCCAACAAGTGCTTCAACTGTGGCAAGCCTGGTCACTTTGCTAGAGAATGCACTTTTCCCAAGAAAAGAGATGCTAATTACTACTCCAAGAAGCTTCAATTCATGAAGCAGAAGGAAGCAGGAGTAGCCCTCATGGCAGAGCAGGACCACTGGCTCGAAGACACATCCGATTCTGGAAAAGAGAATCTAGCCCTCATGGCCCGCCAGGACACGTCAGACGCAGAAACATCCAAACGGACGGACGAAGATGGCGCGTCCACCTCATCACAAGAGGTAGACTCTTCTTCCATATTATTGACCATGTTAGTATCATATCAAACACAATATGCTAATATGAAACTTGAGCACAAAAGTTTTAAGGAAGTAGAGAATAAACTTTCGAGATCTCAGGAGAAGATAGATAGTCTTGAATCAGAACTTAGAAGCTCTAGTGCTAAAATAGAAGAACTTACTAAGAGCATACATTCTAGAGAGACTAGTCAACCTTAGATAGGACAGCATAGCGAAAGGATCAAGGAATTTGAAGATAGGCTAGCAAATAACTACAATTGCCTGGTTAGGAATCTCAATGAGAAAGCTACCCTAGATTGTAGGATAACCGAAGCTACCACTAAGATCACTAACTTAGAAGCTCAATTAGAAATATCAAATTCCAAGGTTAGTGAGCTTAGTAAGAACTAGATGCCTGTCAAGCCGCTAAATTGACGGTAGAAGATAATTATGCTCTCCTAGGTGAGGAACGTAAGAAGTTATATGCGAAAATAAAGAAATTAGATGATCTTCTTACGCGTAGGGGACATTCTAAACAGAAGATATTCTTAAACCAGCCCAAGGACAGATTTCTATAATCCAAAAAATGGCCTAGGTTCCACTAACCCACGTGTTTTACGGAAGAAAGAAATATATAATATTCAGAACATGGGTTTAGCGTTAACCTCTCTTAGAGATTATACAGAATCGACATATCAAAATGCTTTCGATTCATCCATGAGAAAAGTCTAACATGGGCCTGAACTCCCCTTTGACTACACGGAACTAAATGAAAGAGACAAAAATATGAAACCATTTTTAACACCTGTCATGTGATTTAGTTCAAGTTCTACCTCCTGACTCTCAAACACACCACGAGGAAGTCAAAGACTTTAATTATAAAAATTCTCTCTACATACCTCCTATCATAAAACAGATAGAGGAATCTCAAGCTAAACAAAATAAAGAACGAGAGAGTTTTGAAGCTGAAAAGAAAAAGTTTCTTAAGGAGATCGAAAATCTCAAAGCTTCCTCATCCTCCCAAGCTACCTCACACGCTATTATGAAAAGTGTGAAAAATGAAAAATCACAAGCAAGATAAAAATGTAAAGATAATTCTATTATAAGTGCTAAAACTAACTCTATTTACGTCTACAGGGAGCGTAGGGCTAGCACTGAAAACGAAGGCGAGAGTGTCTAGTATTAAGATAAAGAAGGAGCCAGTAGATTTGACTGTTTCTAAGAATGTTACTCCTTCTGTTACAATAAAAGACACTTGTAGTAATAAAGAGTCATTTCTACTCTTAAGATAACTACTTCTACTTGTTCACTTCAGCCTATCACCTTTAGAAGCGACAATTTCGAAATAGGCTCTACTTCAAAAATCAACAGTAGTCATTCTGAAACAATGCCAATAGGAAGACCCGTAGGAAACAAGATCCAGCCATAAAGAAAGCATATGGCGCTGTGCATGCTTGTACTCACCTAAGGTATCCCGTAAAAATTGAGTCCCCCAAGCACCTTAGGAGATTATTAAAAGAAAGATCTTTTCTTCGGTCAAACCTACCAAAGCAATTGTACGTGCTAAAATTAACCTTCTCTGCACGGTTCAACCCAAATGGGTTCCTAAATCTCTGCCTAGGACGACAAAAGCCGAAAAGGCCAAGTCACCTAAAGAGGCAAAACCCAAACCCACTTTTCCGAAAGTGAAATGCGTTATTAAGACACCCTCAAGAAATAATTTAGGAATCATATCCGAACCTAAAACTATATCTGCTAATCTGAGAGGACCCATGCTTAAGTGGGTACCTAAAGCTCTCTAACTTGTTTTTGCAGATCCATCATGTGTGGTACCTCGACTCTGGTTGCTCCACACACATGACTGGAAATCAAGAGCTGCTGTGCAACTACAAAGACCGACCAAATGGGAAAGTCAGATTCGGAAACAACGTCTCAGCTCTCATTCTTGGATGTGGGGATATCATTTTGGAAAATCTGACGATAAAAGATGTCTCTTATCTCGAAGGCCTCCACCATAACTTGTTCAGCATAGGCCAATTCTGTGATAAAGGATTTCAAGTGGTCTTTCACGCTGAACGGTGCAGAATTCTGGACAGTCAGGACACAGAACTCCTCTACGGACTTCGGAAATCCAATATTTACACAATCAACCTGACGTCCGTCTGGCCCTCGACAGCTGTATGTCTCATCTCTCAGACTGTTTTACAGAGGAACAGCTTATGGCATCAACGACTGTCTCATTTAAATATGAAAGCTCTCCAACACCTTTCTACGGAAAAGTTGGTCCACGGTCTTCCAACTATACTACTACAAAGGGAGCATCAATGTTCGGCATGTCAATTAGGAAAAGTGAAGTGAGCGTCTCATCATGTCAAGCAAATTGCGTCTACTTCTCGCCATTGGAATTATCCACATGGACCTCTGTGGGCCAATGCAGACACAGAGTATCAATGGACGGAAGTATGTGCTAGTTATCGTCGATGGTTACTCTCTCGCTACACTAGGACAAAGTTCATCCGAACCAAAGATAAGACCGGGGACTTGGTTATCAACTTAGTGAACACTACTTAGAATCTGATGCAACAGACTACTCAAGTTATTCGAACGGACAACGTCACTGAGTTAAAGAATAAACCTCAGTGAGTTTTATCAGAAACTTGGAATTAGTCAACAATTCTCAGCCGCAAAAACACCTCAACAAAATGGGGTAGTTGAAAGGAAATACAGAACTCTAGTGGAAGCCGCTCGTACAATGCTGATCCATTCCGGCCTTCCACACTTTCTTTGGGCTGAAGCAGTAAATACCGCCTGTTTTACCCAAAACAGGACAGTTGCTCACAAACGGTTCACAAGACTCCGTACGAGATCGTAAACAAGAGAGTACCCAACATCTCATTTTTAAGGTCTTCGGGTGTAAGTGCTTTGTGGCGAACGACAGAGAGCAACGTGCAAATTTCAACCCTAAAGCATTCGAAGCAACTTTCGTCGGGTATTCTTCAACATCAAAAGCGTAGCGAGTATACATGAAGTCCAACCGCACGATTAAGGAAAGCTATAACGTCACTTTTCACGAAGTGAACGAGATGGCTTCTGGGCACATCAGTCCAGGACCCGAGCCTAACCAGATGGCTCCTGTTCAAATCAGTCCAGGACCCGTGCTCAAACAGTTGGCTTCTGAAGATGGCACAACTCAGCAATCAACGCCGGACGAAGCGCTAAGACTTGTGTTGGAAGACTTGGATTCCCTCTTTGAGCCTCTCACCGTCAATTCTACACCCGACGAGGCCGATATTCCGAGTTCTTCAATAGTCCCTACCTCACCCGATTCAGAACTGCCTCGGAATAATGGAGAACCTACCGTGAGTGTTGAGGAAGAATCATCAGAGTCGCTCCCTCCCGGTGCAGATATGGAACTTCCTCACACAAATGAACAATCGGAGATCATTGGAAATCTAGACCCACAAATGGCTGATGCTTCGTCTTCAGCTTTGCCACATGAGCGCAAGTGGACTAGAGCTCATCCGGTTGATCAGATAATTGGCGATCCTTCGAGTGGAGTAAGGACGCGACATCAACACAGTCTTTTCAGCTGCTTCTTAAGTCAAACGAGCCAATTCTTCCAATTCGATAATTGCACTTTAGTCAACCAATTCATCCTCATCCGGATTGGATAATTGCAATGCAAGAGGAAATCAACCAATTCAAGCGTCTTCAAGTGTGGAAATTAGTACCCGCCCGCATGGGAAGACTATCATTGGAACAAAATGGGTATTTAAGAACAAGAAGAATGAAGATGGCGAAGTGATCAGGAACAAGGCAAGATTAGTTGCAAAGGGATACAACCAACAGGAAGACATTGACTACGACGAAACGTATGCTCCTGTTGCCCGAATTGAAGCCATTCGTCTCTTGTTGGCTTACGCGGCTCACAAAGACTTCAAGGTCTATCAAATGGACGTTGAAACCGCCTTCCTCAACGGCGTACTTAAAGAAGAAGTCTATGTCGCTCAGCCAGACGGCTTCGTTGATCAAAAACATCCGATCACATCTATCGATTGGATAAAACACTCTACGGACTAAAACAAGCCCCACGTGCTTTGTATAATGTCTTGAGTGAATTCCTCGTAATGTCTGGATTTATTCGAGGATCAATCGATACGACCCTCTTCATCAAATGGCAAGACAAAGATCTGATGGTCGTTCAAGTTTACGTCGACGACATCATTTTCGGTTCAGCTAATCCGTGGCTTTGCAAGAAGTTTGGAGATCACATGTAGAGTAAATTCGAAATGAGCCACATGGGAGAGACGCAATTCTTCCTAAGACTTCAAGTCAGCAGCTCAATGACGGAATATTTATCAGTCAAACAAAGTATATTAAGGAAATTCTGAAAAAGTTCCATCAAGATCAGAGCAACGCAGCACTCCCACGTCAACAAGCTGCATGTTGGATGCCGATCCCACAGGAAAATCGATCGACATCACACTCTATCGCAGCATTATTGGATCTCTTCTCTACCTCACTTCTAGTAGGCCAGATATCATGTTTGCCACTTGTCTTTGTGCCCGCTCCCAAGCCGATCCCAAAGAATCCCACATGCTCGCGGTGAAGTGCATTCTTCGCTACCTTAAGGGCACATCTACCTTAGACTTTGGTATCCTAAAGGTACGAACTTCAAACTTATCGGCTATACTGAAACTGGTTATGCAGGTTGCCGAATGGACATGAAAAGCACCTCCGGTGGTGCTCAATTTCTAGGCGAAAAGCTAGTCTGCGGGTCATCGAAAAAGCAAAATTGTGTCTCAACTTCGACGGCGGAAGCCGAATACGTCGCAGCCGCCAGCTGTTGCTCACAAATGCTATGGATGCGGATCGCGATTATGGGTACAATTTAAATAATACACCCATATATAGTGATAGCCAAAGTGCCATTGCGATTACGTGCAATCCTGTTCACCATTCATGCACGAAGCACATAGACATTAGATATGACTTTATCAAAGATCACGTAGAAAAAGGCACCATTGACATGTACTTTGTAAGTACGGAACATCAACTAGCTGACATTTTCACCAAGGCATTGGTGAGAAACGATTCCAATTCCTTGTCGGAAAATTAGGCATGTTGAATCTTCCGTGATACGTGCATTACCTGATCTTTTGTGCTATTACATGCTCTATTCTATGTGTTTTCCCATGCTTACTTGTCTTTATCTTGCGTAAAAAATAAATACTATACAAATATCTATAATAGAAGGGGAATGACGAGATCCTTTAGGATGCTTCGGTATAAGTCACGTAGAATTTTTCCCGACGTACGACTAATTCAACTGCTTAATTCTGTCAGTCTAAGTCGCATTCTTGTGTCTAAAGGTCTTCAGTTTGCTCCACTGGACACAAAGCCACCTTCCAAATGTGAGGACTCTAGCTCTTCAATTTTTCTCTTCTTGGATCTATCTCTTGAGTGAAGTCACACTTCAATTAAATGTCTTTTCTAATGATACTTGGCTTCATACTCGCCCTTCTATAGATCGTCAGGAAAATGATTTGGGGCATTTAGGCCATTCCTCACTCGGCCTGTCACAATCCTTTTCCATATCATAGCCCTTAGTCATCCACTTTGGACCTTCTCCGATTTCCTTTTCTTCATTGGAAACCCATTTCAACCTTCAACCGATTATATTTTCGTCAAATGGCTGTTCAAACAAGAAAAGTAGGGGGAGAAAAGTAAAAGAAAACGAGAAGATGACTAAATAAGGCAATGCTCAACGCACAAATACAGACCAAAGGAACCTGCTTTTCAAACTAACAAAAGAAGGCATGGATCCTGCTGTGAACTTCTCCGTTGATAATCTCGTACGCTCATCAGAACGACTGGAAAGAGGAGCACCTCGAAGTGAACTTCTCCAACGATAATCCGATCTTATATCGGGAAACGAGAAGAGGAGCACAGCCTTGGGTACAACATAACCGTGAACTTCTCCAAATTGATAATCTCTGAAACCTCTCTAGGAATTAAGAGAAGAGGAGCACGGTATCGACCCAAGAACCAACAAGAAGAACTTCGCCTACGATAATCTCCTAGAGCCTCGTGGAGAAGCGGACTTCAGCTTGAGCATAAATGGGATAACATAAGGGATGGGATTGAAACGATAAAAATATTTCTTTTGCCGAAAGAACAGAAGGAGACGGACGTAGAAATGGAAGACGATAAAGATAAGCTCACCTGTTCCTGTAAATTTCCTTCCTCCCTAAGTCCTAGCCAAATTAAACCCTTAAAAGTCCCTTTGATTCCAACGACGATTTCTAGCTTAGGTGAAAATGATTAAATATGCCTTGATCATAGGAAAATTGACTTAAAATTGCTTGTGTTGACTTGAGCGATATATATATAAAATCCCTGAGTCAAAAATAATAAGAGCGCTAGAGAGAACTTAGTGAGAGTTGTCGAAATGGATCACTCTATGATCCTAGGACTTTAGGTTGATGACTAGACTTGACGGCAGTGTGTCTTTCAAGTATCATACGAAACTTAGTCGTGACGATCGATTGAAGCAAAATAATCTGACCCCATACTATAAATAATATTAATATACATATGAAAATTATACATATATATAGAGAGAAAAAAAAACTCTTCGCACATTTTGAATGCAAATTTAACTTGCATTGGTACTGAATGGATTAAAATGCGAATCTATTTGTTCATTCTCTTACCCTACGCAAATCTTTATTACATGATTAGGGGAACATGTAACTAGTTAAAAATGATTAATTGCATTGTTACTTGTATTGATTTGCATAATTGCGTGATAAATCGATACATGTGTATTATTTGAGGGGGGGCATCTACAATGACTCCATGTTTTGAGCTCCAAATATTTTTGATGTTCTTTGCTTAAGTGTTGCAGAAATTTTTCATTTTGATTCGCTTTGGACAACGCTTTAATAAGGAGGACTTCACAAAATATTCATTACTGTGGACTCAAGACATTGGTAAAACAATTCAGGGGAGCCTTATTAGAAAAATTACTTCCCTTAACTCTCATATTCTCGACATCTTGCTCTAAGTATTGCAATTTTCAAAGATCGATTTTTGGAGCCAGATATCAATTCTTCGAAAATACAGGGAGTTAAATTGCATATTTTCGTTTATATTTAGGGGTAGTAATTCTTGGTTTATTCGTAAAATTTAGGATCAATCTGAAATATTAAGATAAACTTACTATCGAGAAATTCGGCCGAATTTGTAATTTTCAATCGCAGTTTCTCAAGTGAAATTAATTTGGGAGCAAATTGTAATTTTCGCTCTTATACTGACGAGCGAAAATTAAACAGGAACCAAATAATTTTCGATCGGAATTGTCGAGCGAAAATTCAACAGTAACCAAATCACATTTCTCAATCGTAAGTTTCTCGATCGCAAATAGTAATTGGCTGAATTCTCTAAGTTTTGAAGACGCCTAATCAGCCCAATTAAACGAAATCATTAGTTTGCAGTCGAAATCCCTAAATACACGCAAAACCCTCGATCGCAAAATTCAACAGTCAAATTTCTCGTGCGAAAAACTTCTTCTCTCAAAAGACGAACGTCAAAATCTTCAAAATCTTCCGATTTTTCATCCGATTTTCGTCTTTAGAAGGTAGATTTGACATCTGTTAGGGTTTATCGTGCATTTAAACTAGATTTGCGTCTATATGTTGAAATATTTCGCATGATCCTTTGAAAATTTCTCGACAGTTCATACCCTGATAACTCGAAATACTCGCTAGCAGTTTATTAGACCTTATTCTAAGTATAATCTGGGTTAAAAACTGCATAATAGGCTAGTTTCGATGTTCTTTAACATTTTGGGTGAATATATCTTCGATTTTGTGCGTTATCAGTGTCCGATTGACAGATAAGGCTATACTGGAGTTTAAAGGTTTAAATGCATCGAAGAACTTTCTCGCTCGCAAACAGTGAAAATTAAATTTTAGTTTAATTAAGTCACTGTTTGCATCGTAAAAGATTTTCGATCGCAAACAATTTCGAGTTAGTCATTAAGATAAATAACATTGATCGAAAATTATTTACAATCGAGAAACGCAATTTTGATTTTATGCGAGCGAAATATTACTGAGATGAATAGATAAAATAGATGCAATCTCTTAAAATTTTCGAGCGTAAAACTTACAGTCAAAAATTTCGATTTCAATTGTTCTCGGTCGAATAATTTTAGCGGCGATAAAATTAATTGATCGACGATAAAATTTTCTCGATCGCAAAATTTCACAGCGAAAAACTTATTTAAAATCGAAATACTTTCTCGCTCGTTAATTTTCATAGCGAAAAATTTTATTCACGCGCGAACAATTGTCGTAAATTTATTTGTAAAAATAATTTCTCGATCGTAAATTTACACGGAAATTTTTCTCGATCGTAAAATTTCTCGGCTACAGTATCGTATCTTAAGTTCAACACTTAGAAATTTTCCAAGTCATTTTCAACTGTAGCTATCATTAGCGAATAAAATTTTCTAGCGAATTTTCAGTACAAAACCACATTTAGGTCATTTAATTGAGAATTTCAATTCTCGCGCGATAAATAGCACAGAGTGTCAGTACTTTTCACACTTAGTAAATTTCGAACAAATATTCTTTGAACTAACTTACATATGTCGAAATAAAATTACGACTTCAAAACTTCACTCTATATGACCTATATGTGCATTCATATTTCCACTAAAATTTTATCAAACATGTCATTACTAGCTTTATCATTATGGTTTGATAAGAACGAATTTTCGACTACATTGTAAATCTAGCTAATGACATGACTTTGTGTTTTCAGATGGATCACTATCCTACCTACAACCACATTTACGAGAAGGCCATGTACCTTAATGTTCATGACACGAACTTCCAGCTCGACACGACGTACTTTCGCTGTCCTGACGAGATTATGGTGTCTATACTACAAAGACACTCCATGTGGCATGCTCTAACGGTAACGGCCTCAGTGCCTATGGTCTACCTCCAGCAATTTGGGGGATGATCAGGAGCCACGTTGCTGAAGGGGCATACAGCTTCACAACGGTGATAGGGACGAGGCACATAAGTATGAACAAGAATGACTTCGGTCTTCTCCTCGACCTCCCCTACAATCCGAACTACGACCCCTCTCCCACTGATGCGGAGCTAGTGCGTGACTTCCTTCAGCTAGGATACCGTCCGCCTCTCACCAAACTCGCACAAGTGAAGAGCAACGGGATTCCTCATCCGTGGAAGACATTGTTTGGGATCATCAACAAATGTCTATCCCCGAGGCACGCCAGCTTCGACAAAGGCAACGGCAACATTCTGAGGATTTTTCATGGAATCGTCTTTTCGCGAAATTACGACTTCGCGCAACTGATCTTGAATGATCTAGCCGTGCAGATCAGACAAAAGGAAATAAATGCTCAAAGAATGTGCCGTACGCCGGGGTTCTCCGTCATCATCCGCCAATACATGGAGCTGCACGAACAGAACATCCTCATTTGCCTCCTGGAGGGAATTATCAACCACCGCGGCTGAAATTTTTTATCGAAAACTGACGGATTTGGATCAACCGTCAATGGCCATACCGTTTGCGTTACTGAGGCTCCCTGACCCCACGGGAGCTGAATATCATAGATACTGTCGGGAACATCATATCACCGAGCAGATGGTTCGAGGGCCCCCGACAGATTTCCAAGTGAGCCCTCCACAACAACAACACTCAAGCCCCGATGCCATGATGATTGATATAGTGGCCCAGGAGCTAGAGCAGAAGCTTCCAACTAAGGACGAACTCATTCCTGATATAGATACGACGTTGATTGATGCTGTGGCGGCAGAGTTGGAACAAGAAGCTCCAGAAGAAACACTACAAGTGGAAGTGCCCGTCCATGTTGGCGTGCTCGAAGAAACCATTGAGGAGGTTCTTCAACAAGTAGCACAGCCCGAGGCAGAAAGGGGGCAAAGCTCACTTCCACTGGTGACGGATCAGGTTCTTGAAGACTTTGAACGTGATCCTACTTCTCATACAGCCACCCCATCCGACACGGAGTCGGATGGGGAGATCAGCTTGATAAGACGGACTCCCAGACGACTTAGCATACAAATCGAGTCCCTCTTCACCGCCGTCACCACCGCACCAGATACCGCGCCGATCATCTTTTCAAGTGTTGCGGCCACTACTTCGCTCAATCTTGAGTGGCACCATAATCTACCGGTGTCTGGTTCGCAGGCCCACACCGAGCCTGCCGGAACACCCGTAGAGGAGAATCTTCCAGATTTGACTCAAGGATTGGGTGGAAGTGTCGTAGCGTCACAACCTCAAGTGACTCTGAGCCAACCTGAGGAGCCGGTGTCTGCTCAAGGGTTGTTAACAGGCAACTTCAGTCGTTCTGGTCTATCCACGGAGGCATCCGCCCCATTTGTGACTGAAGACCACCTCCAGGCCGCTCTCTCTGCAGCATTCAAATCCTTTGAAGACAAAATTATGGAGAGCGTGCGTACAACAATCGAGCCGTCCCGTCAAGATCGAGAGAAAGCAACCGTCTCGAAGCCATCTTCAGCACAAGCCGACCTCACCACCTCACAACCCACACCCACAGACCCCTTACAGAACTCATCCATCCTAATCAACCCATACACCGTCCCAATCACAGAGCTCCACGATATTCTTCTAGTCCGCCTCATTGGTCTCACCATCCGGTCACCTCAGGAGGAATCGCTCTATAGGCAACTGGTGGACCATCCTGAGCCACCTACCCAAATGTGCCGAGGCCAAAGCTCTCACTCCAGATGCCGACATGACGACCCTGATGATCAGGATCCTCATGAGGGGGAGAAGAGGCGAATGACATCTACGACGAGTGGCCAATGACAAGGCTCGGGCACAATGCAAATAGGCGGTGGAGCAGGTGAAACACATACCACACACACCCAAACTACCCACACCACACACCGCACCACCACTCTAACACACATTGACCCACCAACCTTTCACCTAAGGACGCCTCCGCCCACACCACCGACGTTCACAAGCCCCTTGCTTCCAGAAGAAGAAGCAACTGTTGCCATGCTCGTCGCTCTGGCGCAAACTCAGGCGACTCCCTCAACAGCTCCAGACCAACCGGGACCATCTGGACATGGCGTCAACCCACACGAGGTCCTAGACAAGTACATATTCGAAGGAAAGCGGATGACCCATTCCATGCCTGATGAGCATCAAAGACAACGACTTCAGGACGTTCGACACTTCTACAACAAGCCTCGATAGACCTCGTGCTCATAGAAGATGAAGAACTTCACGAAGGAGAAGAATACCAGAGTTGATCGCACAATGAGCGGCTTCCCCCACAAGACAAATGCCAAGGACAGTTCGGATCGACACGCCGTGGGAGAATATTCGAGTACAGATACCCTTCCTTGAAGAAGTTCGTGAACACATCTGGATGTCACCGGACAAGGTCAAGAAGCCGACCGAGTTCGAGCTAAGAGGGATCTCTCACTGGGATCAGCAGAAGAGGATGACCTAACTCTGGATGCTGACTCAACTTGGACCTGATGTAAGGCTGGGGATGACTAAAGGGCAAGTCAAGAGCCACTATAAGAGTCTCTTCCCGATTTGTCAGCTTTTCAGCGTCTACTGTGCTAAAGGAGGACTTCCAACCCCAACCTACGTTATTGAGCGAGTGGATAGAACCCGAGAGGTAGAAGTACAAAGGTCCTCAAGGCTTCGTCAAGAAAGAAGGCCTCGAAGGGCTCTACCGGTTCATGATGCGCCAAGTCAAGTATTTCGCCGTGCATGACCTTCAGATGGCTCTGAAGAGCAACATGAAGAAGGTCAACATGACCATACCGTTTTAACAAAGGACCTGAGATCGAAGGGCTTCCAAGCAATCATGTGCACGTCAGCTCAGTCCTAGGCATCACCTACCATAATCCAATCATCAAGAAAACTAGGTTGATGTTGATGACTGAGATCAGAAGTTTTGCGACGGAACGCTCAAGGTCATCAGGAGGAATATAGAGCAGAGGTTGGAAGAAATCAACCGAGAGACGATACTGAGAATCCATCAGTTCGTGAGAGAACAGCAGCTCCTGATGGAGTTGTTAGACGACATCGAGGAGTGCCTGAAGCTGAGGGAAACGCTCAGGAACTTCGAGTATGCACTGGGCTTGCGCAGGTCGTACTACGCCCGACGAGGACAAACAACGCAGAAACGCAATCAGCACAAATGGGGAGATTGTAGAGTATATATTTTGATTGTGCTCGATCTCATTAGTTGTCCTTGTAATTAGGGGCTTTATTTGTATTAGTCCATAGATTAGGACTAGTTAGAATTTTATACCAAGTATGTTTGGTATAAATAGATGTAAACAAATTGTGCTTAATACAGAAAATTACAGAATTGATCCGCAAGGCTGCCGAATTCATTTCTAGAGAGAGAAACACACAAAACTTTCTCACACTAAAGGTTTTTTCTCTCGTGTTCTTCAACAAAAGGTTTTCGATGGAATTTCAATCTTCATCATTCTAATCGATTTCCTTAGAATTCGTGCCTAGGATTAATTGTGTTGACAAACGGGAACCTAACACATGCACCGTTGCTGGAGCACTTCCCAAGGGGCCCGATTGATGGGGTTGCCGGCTGGTTCACATTTGACTGTAGTTATCGATGCGTAAGGATGGCACTGGCCAGGCATGGTCAGGCTGAGTACATCGAGATTAGCCATCTATTACTGCCGGTGGAGGCGGGTAATCGGGATGCTATACTTTCGACTGGGGCTGTGGATGGGAACATGACGGCATATATGGCAGGAGAGGCACTTCGTTACAGATGATCGACTGTGCATTGGGCGGTTCTGTTCGGGGGTCCATTGAGGGTTCCAAGGCATGAATTTATCCTGTGGCTGGGTATTCAGGACCGATTGGCGACGAGGGAGAAGCCGTGGGTGGCTCAGAGGGCGGGCACGCCAGCTTGCGTTCTTTGTAATGAGCTGCATTATGAGACGGCCCAGCAACCCTTCTTTGATTGTGCGTTCTCAAGACAGTGCATCCGATTTCTTCGGTGGAGTACTAGATAGCTTTGGCCAGTTTGGGATTAGCGTGCGGGTCTTCGGTGGGCGTCGACTCGGTGGCGGGAGAAGCATCTTATTCATGTGGCATCACGTCATGTTTTGGCTTTCCTGATCAATCATATCTGGCAGGCACGGAACATACGATGGCGTGAAGGAATTGTCACTTCCCCAGATTGACTCGTGGGATGTGTACTTGGCCTGGTTACTATGAGGATTAGCGGGACATCCACTAAGTATGAGCTTCAGCGTGTTGCCATTCGTAGGCTTTGGCGAGTGGCTTGATAGTTTGGGTTGCTATTTCATAGTTGATGTTGATTGAGTGCATGTGCCCAGTAGCCTGTTACTGGTGGGATGTGAGGAGTAGATCTCCCACTCATTATGTACATTCTTTCCTTCATATATATATATAATATATATATATACGGGACCTTATGCAAAAAATGACTCCGCACGAGATAATCAACAAGCGAGTGCCAAATATTTCCTTCTTCAAAGTCTTCGGTGCAAGTGCTTTGTGGCGAACGACAGAGAACAACGTGCCAAGTTCGACCCTAAAGCCTTCAAGGCTACTTTCGTGGGATACGCTTCAACTTCTAAAGCGTACAGAGTATACGTCATGTCCACTCGTACAACTAAGGAAAGCTACAATGTCACTTTCCAAGAAGTGGCACAGATGGCTTCTGGGCACAACACTCCAAGACCCATGCCCAACCCGATGGCTCCTGCTCATATTAATTCAGGACTCGTACCTAACCAGATGGCTTCTAAATACGACAATTCAGAACCCGTTTTCACTGGTGTGTTGGCACAAAACCAACAGAGAACGTCAACAACTCGAGATTCATCATTAGAAGAAGCTATGAGAATTGCTCTAGCAGACGTGGATTCAATTTTTGAGCCAGTCTATCGGCCAAAAACCATCGATATTACACCTATAGTGGATTCTCCACTCGACAAATCCGATGTACCAAGCTCTGTCCCCACCTTACCCGCTTCAGAATTACCTCAGGATGCTGAAGAACCTACCATGGGAAACCATCCTTGGAATTGGGTTTTAAAGAACAAGAAAATGAAGATGGAGAAGTAATCAGGAACAAAGCACGACTCGTTGTTAAAGGTACAACCAGCAGTAAGGAATCGACTACGACGAGACGTATGCTCTAGTTGCTCGAATCGAAGCCATCCGCCTATTCTTGGCTTATGCGGCCCATAAGGACTTCAAAGTCTACCAAATGGATGTAAAGACCGTCTTTCTCAATGACGTGTTGAAGCTTCGTCGATGAAGAACACCCTGATTACGTCTATCGGTTGGATAAAGCTCTCTACGGACTAAAACAAGCCCCCCACAATTGGTATGACGTCCTGAGCGAGTTCCTCGTTAAGTCTGGATTATTCCGAGGAACAATCGATACAACTCTCTTCATTAAGTGGCAAGACAAATATTTGATGATCGTCAAAGTATATGTCGACGACATCATTATCTGCGAACTAATCCCTGGCTATGCCTGAAATTCGGAGATCTCATGAAGACCAAGTTCGAAATGAGCCGCATAGGAGAAATGCAGTTCTTTCTAGGACTCCAAGTCAGGCAGCTTGAAGATGGAATTTTCATAAGTCTGACCAAGAATATTAGAGACTTCTTGAAGAAATTCCATCAAGATCAGAGCAAGCCTATCAGCACTCTCATGGCTACAAGCTGCAAGTTGGAAGCCGATCCCTCTGGAAAAGAGGTCAATCATCACCCTCTATCGCAGGAGCCCGCGTCTCTTCTGTATCTCACCTCGAGTCGGTCGGACATTATGTTTGCCACTTGCCTCTGTGCCCGTTTCCAAGCCGATCCCAACGAATCCACATGCTCGCGGTGAAATGGATTTTGCGCTACCTCTAGGGCACCTCAATTTTAGGACTATTGATAAGGAACCCCGATCTATTTTACCCGAGACCCCGAATCCCAAAGTCGCATAGCGTGGATCGCAACGTGGGGAACACTTGATGGATTGAAGGACGCCAAGAAAGGATGTGTAAAGCCGTACGATAAGTCTCAGATCTATTCTCACAATGCACTGCTTTTGGACGATGTTCGAAACATCGAACGAAAGAGTAACAAGACTCGAAGAGATTCAATAAAGAAACTCGAAATTATATAACAAAGTTCGTTTTCTCTAATGAGAAACAAGAACTATTTATACTAGTAGGCTATAGCTAAATATAGGATAAAAACAAACTAATAGATATTTAAGCGAAAAACTAGGAGAATCTTACTAAATAAATATCTAATTAATTTGAATATAAAATCTTGCAAATCTTGTTCAATCTTGCTCACGGGCGAAAATTGCATCATGATCCTTCAATTCTTCGATAATTGTACTTAGTCCCTGAACTTCTTGAAATTGCCATTTCTGCTCCGATCAAGTTCTTCAAAATTATATTCTGACCCTCTTTATTCTGAATTGCTATGTGATCCCTTCTTCTTCAAGGACCTTTAATATGAGCGTGTTAAATTTTTCCTTGAACTCCTTTGCTCGAATCTTGATACGGGCCTGATCGATATTTGAATCTTCAACTTAGCTTGCTTACGATTTAGCTCATTCACATCAACCATGGTATCCTATAGGAACTAATTTCAAATTAAGTGGCTTTTCTGATGCTGATATGCAGGTTGCCGAATTGATTGGAAAAGCACGTCAGACGGCACTCAATTTTTAGGTGAAAGCTGGTCTACTGCGTCTCAACATCGACGGCTGAGGCTGAATACGTCGTGCCCGCAGCTGTTGCTTGCAAATGCTTTGGATGCGGACCCAGTTCGCAACTATGGGTACACTCTAAATAATATACCCATATATAGCTCTAGTCAAAGTGCCATTGCCATCACGTGTAATCATGTTCATCATTCACGCACTAAACACATATAAGATATAACTTTATTAAAGATCACGTAGACAAAGGCGCAATTGATATGTATTTTGTGAACACGGAATATCAACTAGCTAACATTTTCACCAAGGCATGGATGAAAAACTGTTCCACTTTCTTGTCGGAAAATTAGGCATGTTGAATCTTCCGTAATATGTGCTTTACGTTTTCCTATGTGCTTTCATATGATCTATTCTATGTGTTTTTCGTACTTAGGTGCTATATTATGCGTGATACTTAAAAACAAATTACTAAATAACAATAATACATGAAATTCCAAAAATATTATACATATACTTATAATATTAGGTGAATTCCCTGACATGCGACTGATTAATTGCTTTTCAGTCTAAGTCGCATTCTTGTGTCTAAAGGTCATTAGTTTGCTCCATTAGACACAAAGCCACTTCACATAAGTGAGGATTCTAGCCTTCTTATTTTTCTTCTCTACGGATTTACTCTTGAGCGACTCAGACATCAATTAACTAGTGATTCTTGGCCTCATACTCGCCTTGCGTTAGGAAAATGATTAGGGCATTTAGGAAATTCCTCACTTGGCCATATGTAAATTTCAATCCTTTTTAGTCGAATGATGTATTCATTAACCATTTTTATACACATTTGCTCAATCTAAATACATGCCAAGTGAGGGAAAACAATCCTATTATAAATGACCAGATTATCTGCGTACTTCACTCTGCACACCTTCCCAATCCTCCACTGCATTTCATTAAAAATAACTTTCATAATCTGCTCCTCTGTCAAGGACCCCATAGCGTGCACTCTCTTATTGCGCTCACACCATATGTGGAATAGCATAGCTGAATAGCAAGCCAGCATAATGCACCGAATAGTTTTCCGCTTCCTTCCCAAGTCCAGTAACCAATCACACAACTCATCAAAAGAGCGTAGCTGCACATCCAAATGCAACCAGTCATTCAGCTTGTACAGCAGATTCTGACTGAACCTACACTCCAAAAACAAATGCTCCAATGTTTCCTCCTCCCCTTCACATAGGGAGCAGCTGGTATCACTCACTATGATCCCCAACTTACCATTCTTTCCTTCGTAAGCAGCCTTCTCTGTACCAGCAACCAAATAATGAACGCCTGCTTTGGAAGATTATACCTATTCAACACTGCTTTGGGTAGGGGAAAGGGACTGGAATATCCTTTTAACCAAGCATATCCAGATCCTATAGAATAATTTTCCATCAGCCGAGTACATCCATTTTCCCTCCCCATACCCGTTCTGAAACTTCAGCTTAAGCCTATTAAGTTTCTTCCAATGCCAACTAGAGTCCCGCGCATGGTTATAATTCCAGAAGCTGATACCTTTCAGATACACTACATGTATCCACTTAATCTAGAGGGTGTCAGATTTCCTCGTGATTTCCCAAATCTGTTTCCCAGCTTGCGCCAAATTCCATGTAACACAATCTCTGATATTTAGTCCTCCATATTTCTTTGGCAAACAAACTCTGTCCCAGCTAATCAGAGGTGTGCTCTTTCCATTTTCTTTCCTGCCCCACAGAAAGTCCCTGCAAAGCTGGTCTACCTCTTTGGAAACTGCTTTTGGGAGGAGAAATATAGACCCCCAAAATCCATGTGTAGCCATCAGGACTGAATTAATAAGGCAAAGTCTCCCTGCATAGGAAAGGTTCCTCATGGACCAACATCGCAGTCTTGATGTAATTTTCTCCAGCTGTTCTTGGCAAGTCTGCGTACTCCATTTAGTGGGTGCTAGTGGTACTCCCAAATACCTCATGGGGTAGCTACCCATTGTGATTCCCAAAACCTGGCCAATCTGCTGAGCCGTTTGGCTCGAGACACCAGCCAGAAACAAGTTAGATTTGTTCTGGTTAGCTTCCAAACCAGACACATCATTAAAGTGTGCAAGAACCTCCTTGACTACACATACTGCTTCCTTTTTACCTTTACAAAATATCATGAGGTCGTCAGCGAAACACAAGTTAATCAGATTGATGTTCTTGCATTGGGGGTGGAATCAGAACCTAGGATCTTGAGCTGCTACCTGCAGTTTCCGGGTAAGATATTCCATCACAATCACAAATATCAATGGAGACATGGGATCTCCTTATCTCAAGCCTCTAGCTCCTTTGATTAGAACAGCTGTAGTCCCATTTAATGATATTGTAAAAGTGACAGAAGATACACACGTCATAATCCATTGGACAAATTTCAAGGGAAATCCGAGTGAGCACAGCCATTCCCGCAGAAACTCCCATTCCACAGTATCATACGCCTTCCTCAAATCCACTTTGAGAAGAGACCTCGCAGACACACTCCTCCTAGTGTACAATCTTATAAGATCCTAACAAAGCAATATGTTATGCACCATGGACCTTCCCATCACAAAGGCACTCTGATTAGGACTGATGAGTTTGGGCAAGATAGGCTTGATTCTTTCACACGACATCTTTGAGATACATTTGTAGATAGTGTTACAACAAGCTATAGGCCTGAACTCAGCAGCTGTGACTGGGTTTTCTCTCTTAGGAATCAGACACAAAGTGGTTCTGTTCACCATGGGCAAAAGTTTCACAGTCTCGAAAAACTCCAATACAGCATCAGTTAGATGCTCTCCAACCACACCCTAAGCTTTCCTGAAGAACCCAATGCCATAGCCATCTGGGCCTGGAGCTGCTTCTTCATGGATGCCTACCATTGCCCGGGCAACTTCCTTCCTTTCAAAGGGCTGAACTAGCTTCAGCTGGTCAACCAAGGATAAAATATACCCCTTCTCTGCCACCTGCCATTCCAAAAACCCATTCGTGGTACCTTTCCTCCCCAACAACTCATGGTAGTACTCAGTGAGGTGTTGATGTATAGCTTCACTACCCTCAATTGAAGTCCCATCCAGAGCAGTAATAGAAAGGATTCTATTACTATATGTCCTTTACTTAACCACTGAGTGGTAATAGGCAGTGTTTTGTTCACCTTGTTCAAGCCACCTCAACTTAGCTTTTTGTCTAGAAAACTTGTCATTGGCCTCGCTCAGGAATTTGTACTCCAGTCTCACTTCTTCTTCCCTTGCCAGTAATTCTGCACTCAAAGGATCCTCATGCACTGCCCTTCGGCACTCCTCCAAAAATTTCAATCCTTTAACATCGCCTTTAGTCATCCATTTTGGGCCTTCTCCGAATTCCTTCTCTTCATTTGATACCCCTTTGAGCTTTCAACCAACTCTCTAAAGCTTCGACGGGATGTTCAAACGAGAACAGGAGGGGGAGACAAAGATACGACAAAGAAAAATGTGACAAAAGAAGGTGGAAAACGCACACAAGGAATGCTCAACGCACAAAAAGCAGTCCAAAAGAACCTGCCTCTCGACTATCAAAATTCCAAATATTAGAAAGGGGCATGGATCTTGGTGAGAACTTCTCTAATGTACTTGGTACTTTCCTCTTAACAATTACTCAATAATAAAAGCTAGAGAAACAGGTGTGGTGAGTTTTGAAAATTTCTAACGCCAAATACTTTTTTTTGGGTAAAGGTTCACTAATATAAAATAGAATCAGTTACATCGTCGTCATGACGCACCACCAGCTTACACGGTACTGGCTAACAAAACATGCAAGCACACACTACCAAGCAATACGCCAAAAGACGTAAGGCAAGACACTCCAAGCTAAACCTTGGTGAAATAGTACTCAATCGCATACAGAGGGTACTAATAATTGAATGAATAATCAGAATAGGGTCACTTTCTCTCCCTTCCTTCCATCGATGATTGCGTTCCTACCAAATATGATAAACAATCGAAGCCACAAAATGGCGGTAAGCACTATGAATTAAGTGACGCCCTCACCATTTCCATGCACCCCATTGAATACCCAAATTCCAATCTTGATAAGGCCACTTGAGTCTGATGACGTGTCGTAGGTATCTCAAACAGCACCTAGCAAAAGGACAGTCAAAAAGAGGTGCTGAATAGTCTCCAATGCACTAGTATGACACAGAATGCACATCGAATCCCCAATTGCTGCCGTTATCCAAGGCTTGTCACCCGCAAAGGTCTCCCAAAGTGTGCAGCCCATGTCACCGTGTCGCTTCGCAATCGAATTGATTCACGCACCAAGGAGTCACGAAAACGGCCACTAGCCTCCCCCACCCACGAGTAAGAGTCATCCACAAGTGGGTCTGGCACCGTAAATTCCTGACTGAATTTCACTTATTTAGCAGCCATCCCCCCGCATCAATGACAAGCTGAGTCGTGACTCGATGGAAAGTCCCATAGCCACATACCCATGGGGGAAGCGCTCAATAAGCGGCACTGACGAGAGCCAAGGGTCCTGCCAAAGGAAAAATAATGTGCCATTACCTATATGGCAGTGTATCAATGCTCTAATGGTCGGGCGTATCTGTAGAATTTTATGCCAGCTCCAAGGCGTTGTAGCTGTAGGTCGTATGTCCAAATCGCTTTGTGCATGAGTCGTGTTCGATGAATCCACTACACCCAAATCGAAGAGTCATCCCATCAAAACGCCTCCAGAGTTGACCTCAAAGAAGAACTATATTGTCCGTCTCAATGGACCGGATGCCGAGCCCACCTTACGCCGTTGGAAGACAAATATCTGCCCAATCGACCTTTGTCGTAGAACCCGACCAAAGGAACCACCGGATCCGCGCTAGTATATATGGAAGGCCAGCAACATGGATTAATAAGCTGAAGACGATCGGCATAGGAAAGAGACAGGTTTAACCAAGAACCTAGTCGCGCTATCGACCTGTTAAAGCAGCGGGGCACAGTTTTGTCTAGCGAGGCGCGATGTGATTGTGGTACTCCAAGATATCGCACAAGCAGCGTCCCTTCAGAGAACCCCATAATCGCCTGAAATGGTAGAGGAAATGAGTAACATCCCGTCCCATACCGGGAGCACTGTAGCATTGGTCCCTACATGGACCAGTGGAGTTGGGCCACCACACTCCGACTGATAGTCTGGCCCCATTGTACCACCATTTAACCTTTCAGCGTGCTTTGTCCTCACTCACACGCACCCTGGGCAAACTTCCCAGAGGGTCACCCATCCTAAGATTTCCCCAAGTCGAGCACGCTTAACTTTAGAGTTCTTATGGATGGACTCCCGAAAAGGTAGGTCGACCTTGGTGATATGAGTAGTACTATCAATTTTCTTATACGATTCTTAGCCTGACACGCCCATACATTGTCACTCTCACGATCCCCTCTCATTCAGGTGTCAGATCGGTTGTTCGTGTACCCCTTCGCCTAGAAGCCTGCCAGGAGCCGCTCCTTGTCCGTGCACTCTCTGGCACCGGCGATCACTCCCCGCCCTCATCGGCCCCGGGCGTCACAAAGGGCTTCGTGCGCGGCATGAAATGAACATCTCACTCTTGGCGATGTTCGCCGGAGTCCCAAGAGCGCCGCAAACTGATCTAACTCAGCCATCAGAATCCCCACATATATGGCGTCAGCATTCAAGAAAAACAGAATGTCATCAGCAAAAGCTAACATATACAAGTATGTGGTTTCACAACGCTAGTGATATTTGAAGCCGCTACTGGCTGCAACCGCTGTTGAAGAATACCATTTAGAACATCCATGACCATGGTAAAGATGTATGCGGAGATCGGGTCGCCCTGTCGAATGCCACGTCGTCACGCAAAGAAGCCTTCCGCACGTCCATTGATATTGATAGAAAAGCCCGTGGTCGTGAGGCAGTTGCATATCCACCCAATATATGTCGGGTGGAAGCCCATCGCCTCGAAGATAGAGAGGATGAAGTCCCATTCGACACGGTCATAGGCCTTAGCGAGATCCACCTTGAAAGCCACCCTTCCCGGAAGATACTTACTTCGATAGCCATGACAGATTTCCTGGGCCAATAGAATATTGTCAGAGATGCACACTCCCGGTGTAAACACTATCTGTGTTGGATGTATATCCCGCCCAAGTGGTCCTTTAGGCGCTCCGCCATGATCTTCGAAAGATTTTGTAGAGTACGTTGCAGCAAGAGATAGGCGATAGTCAGATGCCCGTCGAGGTGATTCTCCTTTAGGAATGAGGGAGAGTGCTATAAGTTCCTTCAGAAGATACCAAGTGCGAAAGAATTCCAAATTGCATGTGTAATATCCCCACCCACGATTTCCCATGCTCCCCGAAAGAATGCCAAAGTAAACCAACATGACCTGGTGCCTTATCCTCCCCGATGGAGTGGAGCGCGGATTTGACCTCCCCTGCTGTAATTGGTCGGATCATGTGGCTCGCATCAACCGTAGTTAGCCGCCTCGGCAGGAAATCTGCCACCGCCGCGCTAGTGAAAGGCTCGACTAGTATAGATTCACCAAGCATCTCCTTACAGTATCTGATCATCTCCCGAGTCACGTTCGTCTCCCCCTCAATAAGCCCATTCACATCTTCAACAGAGAAGATCCGATTGGCCACTCGTCGAGTCGCTATCTTCTTAAAGAAGAAAGAAGAACATTGGTTACCGTCCTTCAGCCAAGAAATCTTAGACCGCTGCCGTAGGAGAGACTGCTCCATCTCCACCGCATGCGCGTAAAGGTTACGGCACACTCGATCAAAACGTGGAATTGCCTCTCGCGAGGATAAACTGCAAAAAATTCCTGTGCCAAATGAAGATACGAATTAGCCATAGCAACGTTCCTCGTGAGATCGCCTTCGACCATCCGTAATAACTTCAGACGTGGCTTGAGCAGCTTGAGCAGCTTCAGATGTAGGACGGAATACTTCGGGTAACCCGGGATGAGATGTTCCACGTTTGCGCTACAACCTGCAGAAACGTTCATCATTTACCAGGAAATTTGCGAATCGAAAGCAACAGCCCCTTCATCTTTCATGTCGTGAAGGTTGTAAGACCAAAGGGTTATGATCAGACGCGGCTTGCATGTCGCACCGGTAGTGAATATCGGCGAACACAGAGAATCACATCGGGTTGGCCACCATTCTGTCTAGTCTGCGCCAAATCGCTGCATGTCCATGCTGATGATTGTACAACGTAAAGAAGGGTCCCACACGTGGTACAGGTGCTAGATCAACTACAGTCAGAAGTTTAGAAAAGCGTGATGATGCGCGTGATAAGGCACGTTTAGCGTAAATTTGACAGAAAACTCGACATCGTGTAACAAAGAAAGCGTTACCATCACTTTATATTACGACCAGAGGCAGAGAAGATGTTATGTGTGTGACGTGGCAAAGTTCCATGATTTGACTTATTTTATTTCAGTTTTTCTAATTTATTTCTAACTTCTTAATTACTTCCACCCAAAAATAAAAAGTGATTAATTAATGTAATCTGTATGATAGAGATAAATAAATTTATCTAATTTATTCGTTGTTTAACAACGGTCAAAATGACATACATGCATATCTTATATTTTTTATATTTATAATAATTATTTTTTAAATATTACATTTTTTAGCTTTGGATTCCCTAAAATTTTATTTATTCAATACTTTTAGCGTTGCGTGAGAGCATAACTAAATATATTTAAAAATATTAAATATGATGTGTTTATATGTTTATGTATATTTTTATTGTTTGGAATATTTACTATATTATTGAACCCAAAGCTAAATAATGTACTTATGATAAAGCAACCAAATCAGCCCACAGCCCCTATCGGCGAGAGAATTAACCTTGCAGTGGACCGCTTGATCAGATCGCGACTCCACTGTGAGTGCGACATATCTGGAGTCCCATCCAAGCCAAATACGCGTTCCAGGCCCATCATCATAATCAAATACCAGCTCCATGCCTTGATAGAATTAGATACGAAATCCGCATTTGGGTTGAAACCCTTGTCTCAAGAAGGCCAATGATTTTCATGTCCCATCGTTGTATCAAATTCCTAACCTCCCACCTGTGTCTAACTTATTTAGACCTCTAACATTCCATACGGCCTCATAAAGACCCACTTTTAAGGGTGCTCAGGCCATTGCTTGTGTCATGCATGGAACGCGCCACGCCTATCCCATTCTCAGTCAAGAGAGGTCTCGACCCCTCAGCCGTAGAATTATGTTCCTCCTCCTCAATCGCTGTCAAGATGTCAAATCGATTAGTACTTGGCGTTGCGGTAGTGGGTAATGTTGGTCGTGTCGCTGAACGCGGGGAGTAGGCGCCGTTGTCCATGAAGGGCTTCTATTAGGACCTTGGGGTTGCTTCCCCACCACTCACCACTCAATACATGGCTGCTGATTGGGCTTCAATGTTGGGGCTACGGCTACTGGCAGTTGTTTGGGACAGCTCGTTGCACTATGAGTGTAAGAGTCGCACACCTTACATGGGTTAGGCCACCATTCATCCACTCGTACCTTTGTATCCCCGAGTAGCTGCCGTCCGAATTTGTCATGCGTAGTGTAAATTCGACAACGTAAGGGTCTCCCAGCTTCTTCATAACACAGACCCTAGCGCATTCAATTCGCTCCATACTCAAAGTCATAGCATCGGGGAAGAATGGCTTGCCAACGGCGCTTGCTATAAATCCAAGTCCCTCCGGTGTCCAATATTCGAATGGTAAGGCACAGAATCGTACCCATAGTGGGACTTCCTCATGCTCCAGCTTAGCTACTGTCTCCTTCAAGTGCCATGGCCATCGCCTTCGCCTGTCGAAACCGCAGCTTAAAGGAACCGGACAAAGTGGCTCGAATTTCAGCCAAATCAGGCTATAAAGACTTAAAATACTTCTCTGCCATCGGGAAATAGGTTTACGGCCTAGAAAATACCCAATAAGTGTATGAGCCCATCGTTGCATACCCTTCTCCGCCATTTCCAACGGCTGTTGGACCACCACCCCATGCGACCCAAGGAACGGCGGTGTCTACTGTAGGCGGACCCGTGCCTGATGCATGTAGGCCGTGTCCCTTGAGCTGCCTCCGCAAATGTATTGGGTCGTCGGTTGCGAATTCCTTGCTGATTTGGAGCAGTTGGCGGCTCAATTGCTAGGGTTTTGCTCAGGTTTCCCTCAGTCGGTATGATTGGCATCATCTGAGTAAGCGTTGTCGTGCTCTCAGTTTTGGGTTTTGCTGGGAAAAGCCGCAGTCACCGGATGGGTGATAGCAGGCGGCGCCAGCGTGGATGCAATCGGCGGAACAACCCCAACGATCTGCAAATTCAGATCAGACTTGTGATTGTCATCTTCAGAATCAGAATTCACCGAATCAGATTCCCAGCGAGGTGGAGGCGGTGTGCCCTTACGAAGAATTCCGACCGCTCGCAACGGTGCATCGCGCATGTGCTGATCTATTGGCACAACACGTCGATAACCGTTAGCGTGCCCTAGTTGGCCACTGACCCGTCCTAATAACGAACCAAACTCTACAGAATTGAAGTGAAACCCAAAGGAAGGATAATTCCGTCGCAGCGAATCAAGGACTTCGATCGGTTGTTGTTGCAGACCTTCGATCGACGTGGACGATGACGAGAACATCGAGCCACACACAGAAGATCCCGTCGACACGGTTGAAGGAACTGAAAAACGTGGAATCGGGAAAACTTGACATGCCGTAAGTGGTATCAGCGAAAGCTTCCCCTCCGGCTAGGATTTCCAGCGAGGAGGCAACTACCACCAGTCGACCGAGATCAGCCGGAGACGGGAGTGGTAGGCGGTGGCTTGTGAAAGCAGCAAAGGAATTTGAAAATCTCCAATCACTCTCTAGGGTTTCTCTTAACTAGGCCGAACGTTTTATTGAATCCACATATATTATTTTTGGGGATTTGGAATCCGACGTGAATCGAACACACAACCTTCTAATCTGGAGTTAGACGCGCTACCATTGCGCCATGGATCCCACGCCAAATACTTCAAGCCACGAGATCGTTTGACGAGTCCCGACGCCGAACCGAACGGCATCTAGCCATTGGGTAAAGTCTCTGAGATTTGATTAAGGACATACCGGCGTGATGATCTAGCCTGGAGGCCCCGGGAACCAGACGAGGTGCTTTGACGTCCATCCGAGGTGTAATTACGTTCATCGACTCGAACCCTACTGAATTTTTACGAAAAATACCAAAAGACTTCGGAATGATTCATAAGACCACTCGTTGCTGGGAAGTGTAGAATCATTCTAGAAAATTTGGTATTGATCGGAAATCTTTTTGGTCGTCAAACTGTCAAAGGATGGTAGGCTGCCGCTTTAGTCGAACTGATAATTTCGAACCAATGATTTGATTTTACGAGAAATACCAAACGACATCGGAATGATTCGAAAGACCCCTCGTTGCGAACGTCGAGAAGTGTAATTATTCTTGAAAACTGATATCGATCGGAAATTGTTTCGGTAACCAAATAGTCGAAAAACCGGCGACTGCTGCTTTATTCGATTAGTTTGGAATTAAAGTATCAATTAGGTAATTTGAATTAATCGTGGTTATCCGAGGCTTAGGCGGTATCTAAGGCCTCGGGAGAAGCCGAATGGCGTTTGGTCGAATTAGATATTAAAAGTCGAAAGTTCGCCACCCTACACCGCTCGGTAAAAACGAGCTTCCCCTATCGCCACGTTGCGCTGTTCGGAGGCCGGCGTCGACTAATCGGGCCCACCCCAACAGTGTTGACTTTAATGATATAAATATAACAATCCTAACTTAAAAATAATTGACTGCTAGAGCGGGCCTAGTGAGAGTTGTCAAAAACGAATCAATCTATGAACTTAAGACTTCTGTTTGTCGACATGACTTGACGGCATATGATCTCTTCACGTGTCTTGTGAAATTTTAGGCGTGACGTTGATCGAAACAAAATAATCTGACCCCATAATACCAATATACATAAGAAAACTAAAAGCAATATATTTGTATATAAATGAAAATAGTATACATATATACGAAAAAATTCTTGAATTTTCTTTATCATTTTTCTAAAATAAAAAATAAAATAACAATAAAATATGTAGAATACCATTTCTAATTGTGCTTGATTTTATTAGTTGTTCTTCTAATTGGGGCGTTTTGTATAGTAGTCCTTACATTAGGACTAGTTTGATATTTATACCAAGCTTGTTTGCTATAAATACACGTAAAGAAATTGGACTAAAATAGAGAAAGTTTGAAAATTGATCCGAAAGGCTTGCAATTCAATTTCTAGAGAGAGAAACAACAGTAACTTTCTCACTCTACTCGAATTCTCTCTCACGTTCTTCATTTGAGTTTTTCGATCGAATTTCAATGTCAATCATAATCGCCGAATTACTTTTAATTCTTGCCTAGGATCTTAGAGTTGTTAATCGTAGGACCTAACAATTGGTATCAGAGCTGATTCGTTCTGTTTTGAATAAAAAATTGTTATATTTGGATCGAAATTCATTTTTTGGTTATTGTTCATCGAAGAACAGTTTGGCGCAAAACTTGTTCTCGATCCAATAGCATAATTATGTGCTTAATTGACTTGAATTTGATGTTTCTGTGGTCACTTAAGTGCTAAATGTTGATTTCGATCAAATCTGTAGCTGTTTGAACGTCGGATTTAGGATTTTAGTCGATTCTGCGAGTTACTGTTTGCGAAGAACATGAAGAACACGTTTTTGATTTTGCTCAAATTCGACATGTTTTGCTTCATAACGTGTTTAATTGCTTGTTCGTGCATAGTTAGTAATTGATTGCGAGCGGTTACCTGAAATTTCACTGTCTAATTCCTTGTTTTTGCTCGAATCTGTGTTAATCGCATTCTCTGAATTTTTCTCGATCGTTCTAATTTTTCTCGCTAGGTTTGCGATCGGATTAGTTTCTCGATCGAAAAACTTGGCGCGAGAACTTTTCTCGGTTAGAATACGAAGTCAGCGCTGAAAGTAGTATACGGGTTTTCAAACAGTTCACAGATGAGAAATTTAACATTAAATCAAGCGAAAAATCTCAGAATACAGACACTAACAGAGATTAAATACACCCAACCACCTAACAGAAGTCAACTCTACCTCAGAAAGACAATAATCAGTTGATAATCAAAAGATTAGGTTGATTTGAAGTTCGTCTTCTGATGCGAGAGAATTGTTTTCGACTGTTGAATTTTGCGATTAAGGGTTTTTTCGTGTATTTAGGGTATTTTGACTGCAAACAGTAACTTTTTCTAATTGGGCTGATGGGACGTTTTCGAGACTAAATTGGATTCGGCCCTAAACTATTTACGCTCGAGAAACTTAGGATCGATAATAGCATTTCCTATCCAATTTCTCGATTGTAGCTCGCCCTATCTTTTTCAGATTAACCCCTTAAAAAATCAATAACCACAAATTTACTGCCCCTATGTATTAAAGTAAATGCGCTTAACTCCCTGCAATTTCGATAAGTGACATCTGGCTCCACAACTATTTTTGGAGAAATCTGCAATACTTTGAGCAAGAAGTCCAAAAATGTTAGAGTTAATCAACAAGTAATTTCAATAAGGCTCCCCTGAAAGCGCCATTGGCTCCAACTCAAGTCGTGAAGTCCTACTTTTGAAGTGCGTTGTAGCAAGGAACCAGAATCGAAAATATTTGTGTAACACTTAGAGAAAAACATCACAAATATTTGGAGCTCAAAGCATATTAATTTTTTCTTAAATGCTCAAAGCATATTAATTTTTTCTCAAATAATGCACCAAAATTGTTTTAACATGAAAACACATAAAATCAATTTGAAGTACCAAACATGCAACACGCAATTTAGACAATTTAGCCTAGACACATGGTCCTCTAACTCATGTATTCAAAATGTTGCGAGAGGGTATGAGTTTACCTAATCAATAATTCGCATTTAATCAATTTCAGCGCATATGCAAAGTAAACTTGCATGACAAAATGTGCGATTTATTTTTTAGGTCCTACGATTAACAATTTTAAGATCCTACGCAAGAATTCAAAGTAGTTCGACGATTATGATTGACATTGAAATTCGATCGAAAACTCAAATGAAGAACGTGAGAGAGAATTCGAGTAGAGTGAGAAAGTTACTGTTGTTTCTCTCTCTAGAAATTGAATTGCAAGCCTTTCTGATCAATTTTTTAACTTTCTCTATTCAGCCCAATTTCTTTACATGTATTTATATCAAACAAGCTTAGTATAACTATCAAACTAGTTCTAATCTAAGGACTACTATACAAAACACCCCATACAAGAATGACTAATAATATCAAGCACAATTAGGAATGGTATGCTACATTCTCCCCTTTGTGCTTGATTGCGTCTCCGCGCTATTCGTCCTTGTCGGGCGTAGTACGATCTACGCAAGCCCAGCGCATGCTCATAATCTCTAACCGTTTCTCTGAGCTTCAGGCGCTCCTCGATGTCATCCAGCAATTCCATCAGGAGCGGCTGTTCTCTCACGAACCGATGGTCCTCAGCATAGTGTTTCGGTTGATTTCTTCCAACCTCTGCTCGATGTTCCTCCTGACGACCTTGAGCGTTCCGTCGCAAAACTTATGAATCTCTGTCTTCAGCATCATCCTAGTCTTCTTGGCAATTGGATTGTTGTAGGTGATGCCGATGACCGAGCTGATGTGCACATGATTGCTTGGAAGCCCTTCGATCTCAGGTCCTTTGTTGAGTGGTTCGGCATGTTGACCTTCTTCATATTGCTCTCCAGAGCCATCTGAAGGTCGTGAACGGCGAAGTATTTAACTTGTCGCATCGTGAACCGGTAGAGCCCTTCGATGCCTTCTTTCTTGATGAAGCCTTGAGGACCTTTGTACTTCTCCACGTACAGCTGATAAAGGTGGTATACTTCATTGGCAGGGAGATACGAAAGGTCGCTCTCGCTCAGTTCCTCTCGGGTTCTGTCCACTCACTCAATGACGTAATGAGGTGTTGGAAGTCCTCCGTTTGCCACAGTAGACACTGAGGAGTTGGCATATTGGGGAGAGTTCCTTGAAATGACTCTTCAGTTGTTCCTTCGGGATCCCCAGCCTTACGTCCGGTCCTAGTTAGGTCAGCATCCATAGATACGTCATTCTCTTCTGCTGATCCCAGTGAGAGATCCCTCTCAGCTCGAACTCATCCGGCTCTTGACTCTATCTGGTGACCTCCAAATATTTTCCCTGACTTCTCCAAGGAAGGGTATGTCTATTCGAATATTTTCACACTGCGTGTCGATCCGAACGGTCCTAGCATCTCTCTGGTGGGGGACACCGCTCGTTGTGCGATCAACTCTGGTAGCCTTGGGATGTCTCTTTGGTAGTCTTCACCTTCCAGAAGTTCATCGTCTTCTATGATAACGAGGTCAACGGATGCTTGTTGTAAGAAGTGTCGGACTTCCTGAAGCCGTCGTCTCTGATGTTCCTCGGGCATGGAATGGGTCATCCAGTGTCCTTCGAAGATATATTTATCTAGGACCTCGTGTGGATTGACGCCATGTCCTGAGGGGCCCAGTTGGTCTGGAGCAACTGAGGAGTAGCTTGGGTAGCAGCTAGGGCCACGAGCATTGTTGCACTTGCTTCTTCTTCCGGAAGCAAGGGCTTGAGTAGATCGGCGGTGTGGGCGGAGGCGTCGAAGGATAAAGGTTGGTGGGTCGATATTTGGTAGAGTGGCTGTGCAGTGCGTGGTGTGAGTGGTTTGTGTTTGGGTTTGGGTTTGGGTTTCACCAGCTCCAGCGCTTGTCTGCGTAGGGCCCCAGCCTTGTCCTTGGCCACTTGTGGATGTCCTCGTCTCTTCTCCCCCTCATGATGGTCCTGATCGTCAGGATCGTCATGTTTGCGCCGTGAGTGGGAGCTTTGGCCTCGGCAGGTGTTCGTCGGTGGCTCAGGGTGATCCACCAACCGCCTATAGAGGATTCTTCTTGCGGCGATCGGATGGAAATGCCTATCAAGCTGGCGAGGAGTATGTCGTGGAGCTCGGTTATGGGTATTGTGCATGGGTTGATGAGGATGGAGGAGGTGGTTAAAGGGTCGGTGTGTGTGGGTTGTGGAGGTGTTGGGTTGGTTTGTGACGAAGGCCCTTCTGAAACAGGTGCTTTCTCGGTATCTCTTCGGGATGTCTCGGTGGATTGTAGTAGTCTCTCCGTTATTTTGTCTTCCATGGACTGTACAGCGGCGGAGACAGCGGCTCTATGGGTGTTATGGGAGGCTCAGGTTACGCCTGCGAACCAGACAACACGAGAGTTGGTTGCGGCTCAAGATTGAGCGATGAAGTGCCAGCAACACTTGTAGTTGTGGTCAGCGTAGTGTCTGGTGCGGTGGTGACGGCTGGGAAGAGCGACTCCAACGGAATGCTAAGTCTTCTAGGAGTCCTCCTGATCAGACTTATTTCCTCGTCAGACTCTGTGTCAGACGGGGTGGCGGTTGTGAGGAGTAAGGTCTCTATCGACGTTCTCCAAGGCCTGATCCGCCACCAGTGGAAGAGAGGTTTGCCCCATTTCGACCTTGGGCTGTGCTACTGTTTGAAGAACCTCCTCAATGGTTTCTTCGAGCACGCCAACATGAACGGGCACTTCCACTTGGTATTCATGTGCAGGAGCCTCGAGCGCCATCTCAGTAGCCACGACGTCGATTAGGGTATTTTCTAACGTCGGGCATTGGCTCTTCGACCAAAGGAGACTCCTGTTGTAGCTCTTGAGCGACAACATCAATCATCACGATGTCAGGGCTTGGTTGGTGTTCTGGTTGGGGAGGGCTCACATGGTTATCTGCCGGGGGCCCTCTGATAATTTGCTCCGTTATATTGTGTTTCGGCAGAAACTCTGATACTCAGCTCCCGCGGGTCGGCGAGCCTGGAGTAGGTTGAGCGCAATCGGCATCGACGGTTGGTCCAGGTCCGTGAGCCGTGGATTGTGGAAGAACTTTAGCCTTGGCGGCTGATAGTTTCCTCCGGGAGGCAGCTGGGGGATGTTCCCCGCGTGTAACTCCATGAACTCTCTGATGATCACGTTGAACCATCGAGCCTAGGGCACGTTCTTTGACCTTCGATTCTCCTTCAGCCGAATCTTTTCAGCCAGATCATTCCAGATCAGCTGCGCAAAATCGTAATTTCGGGAGAATGCGAGTCCGTGAAAGATTCGTAGTATATTGCCGTTGCCCTCGTCGAAGCCCAGCGTGCTTGGGTGATAGACACTTGTTATCCCGAACAGTGTCTTCCAAGGGTGAGGGATACCGCTTCTCTGGACCTGAGCTAATTCGGTGAGTTGCGGTTGATATACCATTTGCATGAAGTCGTGGACCATTTCTGCGTCCGACGGGAGCGGGTCATAGTTGTCGCTGTGTGGCAAGTCCAGTATCATCCCGAACGGGCTCTTGCTCATATGGATATACCGCGTCCCAATTCTTGTTGTGAAGGAGAATGCCCCATTCGCTACAGCTCCTTGTATACATCCCCAGAATTGCTGGAGATAGACCATTGGCACCGAGGCGGTGACCGTCAGCGCGTGCCAGATGGGGTGGCCTCTCAGGATAGAGACAATAATCTCGTCCGGGCACCGAAATGTTCTCAGATCGAGCTGAAAGTTCGTATCCTGGAGCTTCAGATATGGATTGTGATCATATATGTGATTGTATCATGGGTAGCGATCCAGCTGAAAAATAAAGAGATATAAAAGTTCATTAGTTCATAAGTTTTTATTATAGTCGAAAATGCATTTAATTTCATCAAACTAGAATATTGTATCAAGTCATGACATGTTTGATGAATGTTGAATTGAAATCATATGATATGCATATAGGATACTTGATTTTGAAAAATGTGATGGCATGATTGTAATTTCGAATTAAACACTTAACGCGTGAAAATGAGTTCAAAAATTTTCAAGTGTTTAATCGCGGGTAATGTCACTGTTCATGCCGAGAATTTTTTCGCTCGATAAAATTGGTTTTCAAATTCATTTCCTATGCATTGATTTCATTGTGATGTCTCCGTTTAATTTCTCGATTGACAAATTTTATTCGCTAATGTTCGCTACAGTGTAAAGGACTTGGAGAAAAATTTTCTAAGTGTTGAAGTTGAAATTCGTGACTGTAGTCGATCAATTTGCGATCGAGAAAAAACCTTGTAAATTTACGATCGAGAAATATTTCTCAGGTAAATTTACTGTCGAGAAATTTTCTTCGATTGAATAAAATTTTTCGATTTGAAATTTGTCGAGCGGTATGTGATTTTCGATTGTAAGTAAAATTTTCGCTGCGATATATTTCTATCGAGAAATTAGTCAACGAAAGACTAAGTCAATCGTCGAGAAATTTTTTGATCAATTAAGTCCTAAGAGGCGAATTTTACGATCGAAAAATTAAGCGTTGAAAAATTAATTTTCGCTGCTAAATTTTTGCGACCAAATTGATTCAAATCGAAAATTCTGTTTTGCGATAGTAAGTTTTTTTTCTTCGCTCGATAAAATTTGCATCTAAGTTGTCTATTCAGTGCTTAAGTTTTTCGCCCACAAAAGTCCTAATTAGATTTCTCGATGGTAATTAATTTTTCGGTCAAAATATTCTATCTTAGCGAATAAATCAGAATTTTATCGACTAAAACTAATTCAATACAAACATCAAACGTTATCTCAATTGAATCGGAATTCAATTAAGACTGTTTGCGATCGAAAAAGTTCTTCGATGGCTTCAAACATTCAAAGCCTAGTTTCATCCAGACTTAAATTTCAGTCGAAGATTCAGATTTCCGATGATTCATTCTACCAGATTCACAGATAATATCGAAACTATCTTAAGTGCAGGCATTAAACTCAGATAAAACTCAAAATCAAGACTTAACACTACAAATAGTTACGGTTTTTCTCAGTTTTGAAGAACAAGTCGAAAATCTAAGCTTAAACATGCAGAAAACTTCAAAATGCAGATGCTAACGAATGTAAATCACACGTAAGTGTTAAAAGAATCTCAACCTTAAACAGACAGTTTGGTGTTGAAAATCGAAAGATTTTTTGAGAAATTTAAGCTGTCTGTGAAAGTTTGTTTTGAGAGATTTTTTGCAATTAGGGTTGCGTGAGAAAAAAGTTTTTCGACTGACAAAAAATGAACTTTTAATAACTGGCTGTTAAATCAATATTGGTTTGCGATTGGAAGTTTTTGCGATTAAATGGATTACTATTTGCGCTCGAGAAACTTTTGATTAGAGAATTACTCCTCAATTCAATTTTTTCGATCGCAAATTATCGCGGCCAATCAAAATCGTTTCCAACACTGTTTACGATCGAGAAACTTATTATCGTGAATTAAGTCTTCTATCTAGTTTCTCGATAGTAAGTACTTCTAAAATTTTCGGATTGACCTCTATTTCAATAAAATCACATTGTAAGACTCCCCCTTAGAATTAAAATAATGCAATTAACTCCCTGTATTTTCCGTGTAGTAACGTCTAGCTCCCTTGGCAGAAATTAAAAAATCTGTACTAAAGAGACGTTAGAAATAATGGAGTTAATCAACAATTATTTTAAGCATGAAACATTTGGTCTGTGACTAGCTCCTTTCCTTGTAGTGCCGACGTCTTGCTCCGTAATTTTGTTTGAAGGAATCTGAAACGCTTAGAGAAAAACGTCAAGAATATTTGGAGCTAATGCACGATTTTTATATTTGCTCCCCCTCAAATAATGCTCAAGAATTGACTAAATATGCAAGCATATGAGGTCAATTCAAGTCACGAGCATATAACACACAAAATTTACTAAGTAAGCACGTATTCATGGTCCCGAAAACATGTACTTAAAAATATTGTGTGAGGGTAAGAGCATAAAAAAATTTATCGCAATTAAACAATTCAGTACCAATGCAATCTTAAATTGCATTTAGAATGTGCGATACACTAAAGAAATTCGCATTTATTCAATTCAACGCATATGAAACATAACATTTCATGTCAAAATGTGCGAATTTTATTTTTTTTTTAAATTTTTTTTCATTTTTATTTATTATATATTTTTTTGTTTTATATTATTTACCTATATATATTTATATATATAACTTTTTATATATTTTTTTTTCTTATTTTACTATTATTATAGTATGGGGTCAGATTATTTTGCTTCCATCATCGTCACACCTAAATTTTTACGAGACATTTGAAAGAAGAAAATGCCGTCAAGTCATGTCGTCAAAATATAGTCCTAAGTTCATAGACTGGTCCATTTCGACAACTCTCATTAGGTTCGCTCTTGTACTGAATACTTTCTAACTTGGGATTTTTATATTTATATCGCTCAAGTGAACACAAGCAATTTTAAGTCAATTTACCTGTGATCGAGGCATTTTTTAATCATTTCACCCAAGCGAGAGACAGTCGATTGGAATCAAAGGGTTGTAAAGGTTATAGTTTAGCTAGGATTTAGAAGGGAAGGAATTTAGAGGAAAGTGAGCTTATCTCTTCGTCATCTTCCATCTCTACGTCCGTTTCCCTTTTTTTTCGGCGTCTTTCTTCTTTTCAATCTTTTCTCCCTTCTTTTCTTTAAGAACTGTCCCTTTTTATGTTATGCTCAAGCTGAAGCTCCGCTTCTCCACGAGGCTATAGGAGATAATCATAGGCGAAGTTCTTCATGTTGGTTCTCGGACCGATACCACGCTCCTCTTCTCCTAATCCCTAGAGAGGTTTCAGAGATTATCTATATGGAACGGTACGGAATTCGTACCCGAGGCTGCGCTCCTCTTCTCGTTTCCCGATATAAGACCGGATTATCGTTGGAGAAGTTCACTTCGTGGTGCTCCTCTTCCAGCCGTTCTGACGGGCGTACGAGATTATCGTTGGAGAAGTCCACAGCAGGAACCCTGGCACTTTCTACAAGATAGTCGGAAGGCAGGTTCCTTTGGTCTGATTTTTGCGCGTTGAGCAATGCCTTCTTTTGTCATCATCCCCCTTTTCTTTTGTTTCTCCCCTCATTTTCTCGTTTGAACACCATCCGAAGAATATAAAAATCAGTTGAAGGCTTGAATGGGTTTCAAAGGAAGAAAAGGACATCGGAGAAGGCTCAAAGTGGATGACTAAGGGCTAATGTGAGGGAAAAATTTTATAAGGCCGAGTGAGGAATATCCTAAGCGCACTTAATCATTTTTCTAACGATCTAATGCGAGGTGAGTATGAAACCAAGTATCACTAGGTAAGGACAAGTGATTGATGTGTGACTCACTCGAGAATAGATCCAAAGAAAGAAAAAGGAACGAGGCTTGAATCATCACATATGTAAAGTGACTTTGTGTCTAATGGAGCAACCTAATGACCTTTTAGACACAAGAATGCGACTTATACTATTCAACAATTAAATCGATCGCATGTCGGGGTAAAATTCTTGGTGACCTTAGATCAAGCATCCTAAAGGATTTCGTCATTCCCGAAATTATACATATTTATAATGTTTTTGAATTTTTTTATTGTTTATTATTATTATTATTATTATTATTATTATTATTATTATTTTTGTTACCACGCAAGAGAAAGACAAATAAGCATGGAAAACACATAGAAAAGAGCATGTGATAGTACAGAAGATCAGGTATGCACATACGGGAGATTCAACATGCCTAATTTTCCGACAAGGAATTGGAATCGTTTTTCATCCAAAGCCTTGGTGAAAATGTCGGCTAGTTGGAATTCCGTGTTCACAAAATACATATCTATTGTGCCTTTTTCTACGTGATATTTGATAAAGTGATATCTTATATCTATGTGTTTTGTGCGTGAGTGATGAGCAGGATTGCAGGTAATAGCGATGGCACTCTGACTATCACTATATATGGTTATATTATTTAAATTGTACTCATAGTCGCGAAGCTGTGTCCGCATCCATAGCATCTGGGAGCAACAACTGGCGGCAGCCACGTATTCCGCTTCAGCCGTCGAAGTTGACACACAATTCTGCTTTTTGGATGACCAGCAGACCAGCTTTTCGCCTAGAAATTGAGCGCCACCGGATGTGCTTTTCCTATCCATTCGGCAACCTGCATAATCAGCGTCAGTATAGCCAATAAGTTTGAAGTTCGTACCCTTTGGATACCATAGTCCAAGGGTAGAAGTGCCCTTAAGGTAACACATGATCCTTTTAACCGCGAGCATATGGGATTCTTTGGGATCGGCTTGAAAGCGGCCACAAAAGCAGGTGGCAAATATGATATCCGGCCGGCTCGAAGTGAGGTAGAGAAGAGATCCAATGATTCTTCGATACAGTGTGATGTCGACCGACTTGCCAGATGGATCGGCGTCCAACTTGCAGCTTGGTGACATAGGAGTGCTGAGAGGCTTGCTCTGGTCTTGATGGAATTTCTTCAGAATATCCTTGATGCATTTTGTCTGACTGATGAAAACCCATCTTCGAGTTGCCTGATTTGTAGTCCTAAGAAGAACTGCATCTCTCCCATGTGACTCATCTCGAACTTGCTTTTCATAAGATCTCCGAACTTCGTGCAAAGCCGCGGATCAGTTGCACCTGAAGACTTTAAGGAATGAGATGTTGGGCACTCTATTATTCACAATCTCGTATGGAGTCTTATTGAACCGTTTGCGAACCACCGTCCTGTTTTGGGTAAAAACAAGCGGTATTGACTGCTTCAGCCCATAGAAAGTGTGGAAGTCCTGAATGGATCAGCATTGTGCGAGCTGCTTCCACTAGAGTTTGATTTTTCCTTTCAACGACACGATTTTGTTGAGGTGTTTTGGCGGTTGAAAATTGTTGACTTATTCCAGTTTCGGATAAAACTCACTGAGGTGGTTGTTCTTGAACTCAGTGCCATTGTCTGTTCGAATAACTTGAATAGTCTGTTGCAGAATATTTTGAGTTGTGTTCACAAAGCTCATAATCAAGTCACCGGTCTCATCTGTGGTTCGGAGGAACTTTGTCCACGTGTAGCGAGAGTAGTCATCGACGATAACTAGCACATACTTGCGTTCGTTGATACTCTGTGTCTGCATTGGCCCACAGAGGTCCATGTGGATTAATTCCAATGGGCGAGAAGTTGACGCAATTTCCTTGACATGAAGAGACGCTCGCTTCATTTTTCCTACTTGACAAGCCGAACATTGATGCTCCCTTTGTAGTAGTATAGTTGGAAGACCGTGGACCAACTTTTTCGTAGAAAGACGTTGGAGAGCTTTCATATTCAGATGAGACGTCTTTGATGCCATAGGCTGTTCCTCTGTAAATCAATTTGAGAGATGAGGCATACAGTTTGTCGAGGGCCGCACGGACGTCAGGTTGAGCAAAGATTGGATTTCCGAAGTCCTTGAAGGAGTTCTGTGACCTGACTATCCAAAATTCTGAACCGGTCAGCATGAAGACCACCTGGAACCCTTTGTCACAAAACTGGCCTATGCTGAACAAGTTATGGCGGAGGCCTTCGACGTACGAGACATCTTTTATTGTCAGATTCTCCAGAATGTTATCTCCAAATCCAAGAATTGGAGCTGAGTCATGTTTCCAAATCTGACTTTGCCGTTCGGTCGGTCTTTGTAGTTGCTCAGCAGCTCTTGTCTACCAGTCATGTGTGTGGAGCAACCAGAGTCGAGGTACCACACATGATGGATCTGCAAAAACAAATGAGAGAGCTTTAGGTACCCACTTAAGCATGGGTCCTCTCAGATTAGCAGATTTAGTCTTGCGTTCAGATATGATTCCTAAATTTTTATTCGGAGGAGTTTTAATAACCCATTCCACTTTTGGAGAAGTGGGTTGGGGTTTTGCCTCTAAAGGAGACTTGGCCTTTTTCGCTTTTGTCGTCCTAGGCAGAGATTTAGGGACCCATTTAGGTTGCACCTTGCAGGGAAGGTTAATTTCAGCACGTACAAATGCTTTGGAAGTTTTGACCGAGGAAAAGATCTTTTCTTTTGATAATCCCCTAAGGTGCTTGGGGGACTCAATCTTCACGGGATACCTTAGGTGAGTACAAGCATGTAAAACGCCATAAGCTTTCTTTATGGCTGGATCTTGTTTCCTACGGGTCTTCCTTGTGGCATTTGTTTCAGAATGATTATGTGTAATTTTTAGGTAGAGCCTATTTCGAAATTGTCGCTTATAAAGGTGATAGGCTGAAGTGAACAAGTAGAAGTAATTATTTGAAGGTAGAAATGGCTCTTTTGTTACTACGAGTGTCTTTTATTGTTACAGAAGGAGTAACATTTTTAGAAACATTCAAATCTACTGGCTCCTTCTTTATCTTAGAACTAGACACTCTCGCCTTCGTTTTTAGTGCCGCTCTACGCTCCCTATGGACGTAGGTGAAATAGGATTAGTCTTAGCACTTTTAATAGAATTATTAATGCTCTTTTGATCTTTCGAAGGCGATTTTTTGGTTTTCACGCTTTTGTAATAGCGTGAGAGGTAGTTTGGCAGGATGAGGAAGCCTTGAGATTTTCCATCTCCTTAAAGAATTTTTTCTTTACATATTAAGAATTTGAAATAAATCGATCATAATCGATATGAGGAACTTGAATTCTAGAGAGAACAATGAACAAAATAATTTCTCGATGTACTGTGTATCGGTGTTCACTTACAGGTGATGACTACACACTTTATATACAAAGAAAATACAGAGCGAGAAAGCAAACTAGAATTAACTAAATACAATTCCTAGATTGCCATTGTTTGCTCCTAGTCCATCAGTGGCTCGGTGATGCTTTCATTCTCCAATACCCCCTCAAGATGAGCCGTATATGTTCCTAACGGACATCTTGGAGAGCAGATTGCACAAGGTAGTGGCTGGTAAAGGCTTGGTAAAAATATCAGGCAAATTTAAATGACTACGCACCGGTAAGAATTTTGATGGAGCCTTTTAACAAGTGATGCCGTATAAAATGACATTCGATCTCGATATGCTTGCTCCGTTCGTGAAACTTTGGATTGGATGCCAACTGAATAGCTGAAGTACTGTCACAGTAGATAATCGGCACTTCCTTCACTGAACGAGTAATTCCTATTTCATCCAAGAGCTGTCGCAGCCAAAGTACCTCACTCGTTAAGGATCCCAAAGCCCGATACTCGGCTTCAGTTGAGGACTTGGAAATTGTTGCTTGTTTCTTTGATTTCCAAGTGACAAGTGACTCACCAAGAAACTTGCAAAAACCTGTTACCGACTTCCTCGTATCAGCACGAAGCCCAATCGGCGTCTGAAAAGGTTCTAATCTGGCAGCTGGAATTGTTTGACATAAACAATCCTTGTCCCGGGGCACCTTTTATGTATCTGAGGAGATGGTGCAACGCTGTCAAATGTCCTTTTCGTGGCTGAGAAACATACTGACTAAGTTTATGAACAGCAAAAGTGATGTCGGGTCTGGTGAAAGTAAGGTATAATAGCCTCCCAATTACTCTCCTGTACTGAGTTGGATTATCAAGCAACTCTCCATTTGAACTTCTGATTTTCAGCTTTGGATCCATAGTGTCGCCACAGGTTTTGGTGCTAGATACCCGCATCCTCAATAACTTCAAAGTATACTGCCTTTGAGATACATAGAGTCCTGTTGAATTACGAGCCCTTCCACCCCAAGGAAGTATCTTAGACTTCCAAGGTCTTTCAGTTTGAAAAGACTTGCCAAATACTATTTAGTATTATCTATGCTGTCAAGTGATGAGCTAGCAAGAATAATATCGTCAACATAAACAAGTAATGCAACAATATGCGAATCAATATTCTTAATAAATAGAGAATGATCTGATTCTGTTTGCCTAAAACCAAAATCAAGTAATGTCGTAGTAAATTTCGAATCCATTGCCTAGAGGCTTGTTTCAGACCATATATCGATTTATTCAATTTACATACTACTTTTGATCCTCCTATTTCAGAAACATGCTTCGGTGATAACCAAAAGGCACATCCATGTATACTTCTTTCTAATAAATCGCCCCATTTAAACAAGCATATTGATATCAATATGTTTGAGATGCCAATTTTGTGATGCAGCTATAGCTAATAAACCTTAACAGTTCCAGCCTTAGCAACGGGTGAAAAAGTATAAAGTCTATCTATACCTTCCTTTTGATTATACCTTTTGCTACCACGGGCTTTGTACTTTCAACCGAACCATCCGAGTTATGTTTTATTTTGTATATCCATCTGCATCCAATAGAGGTCTTGCCTACGGGCAGTGTGACGACCTTCCATGTTTTATTTTGATCTAATGCTTCCAGCTCCTCATCCATTGCCTTTCTCCACTCCTCATGAACAACCTCTTGATGAAAAATTGAGGAACTTCTGCTGTTGTGGCGCTTAGTATAAGTCTTATACTGCTCGGACAATCTATCATAGCATAAAATCTTGACAATGGATATAAACAATTAGAGACATGAGATATGTTGCAATGAAAGTCACGCAGGTAGAAGTCTTTTAGTTTGTCTAGATGTTCAAGCACTACTTCTCTCCTCTGGTTGTCCTTCCTGTAATACTTCAGCTTCCTTTTGACCCTCATTAGTAATGTCACCAAGCTCACGATTCTGTGACTTCATCATTAGCAGATTTGGGTAACACAAAACCTTGAAAGAAATTTCTAGAATCATTATTGCATACATTCATGTCAATATTGCAAAAGGGGAGTTGTGCTCAAAAAATTTCACATCTCTGGAAATGAAAATATCTTTTGTATTAAGATCAAGCAGTTTGTATCCCTTTATACCATTAGGATACCCGAGAAATACAGGCCTTCGCTCGCGGTTCGAACTTTGACCTGTTATGAGACAACGTAGATGCATAACAAAGACACCCAAAAAACTTTCAAGTTCGAGTAATCAACGGACTTCTGGTATAGAATTTCAAACGGAGATCTATTATTAACAGTTTTGACGGAGTCCTATTTATCAAATACGTGGCTGTCAATACACATTCACTCCAGAATTTTAAAGGAACATGAGACTGAAAATATAAAGCTCTAGCCACATTGAGCAAGTGTTGATGTTTTTCTTTCTACCAGCGAATTTTGTTGTGGCGTCTCTACACATGAAAACTGATGTAAAGTTCCATATTTCTGCAGTATATCCTTAAGCACTAATTCCTTGGCATTATCTGATCTAATAGTCCTTTAGTTATAGTACTAAACTGGGTTTTGACATATTCAAAGAAGAAAGCGATCACAGAAATAGCATCCGACTTTTGTTTCAGCAAAAACCCGGGTGAACCTTGAATGGTCATCTACAATCGAAGAAATTACCTATGACCATTGTGAGACATGATACGAAAGGTCCCCATATGTCACAGTGTACTAATCCAAACAAGAACATGAAATACTATTTTCTAAATATAAAGATAGTCGTCGTTGTTTAGCTAATGGCCATATTTTGCAACATCATTCGCACACCCTTTGTCTTTACACAATAATGTTTGTTTCATGCCAGCTAAAACACTATAAGAACGATGACCTAGCCTACGATGCCAAGTTTCTAAGAGACCTTATCAGATGAATTGCATGCTAAAATCCTTTCATCAACCTGAATATTTGCATTATCAAGAATATAAAGTCCTTGAACTCTGTTACCTTTGCCATCATCAAATCATTGTTGAATCCTGAATCACAAAGTGGTTAGATCCAAACAATACTTGAACATTACTATCAGAAGTCAATGCACTTACTGAAATTAGTTAAACTTAAATTCTGGCACGTAGAGTACACTTTTGAGAACCAAATTTGCTCCTATCATGATACTACCTGCTTTATTGATTATAATTGATGTATCATTGGGCAAAGTAACAAAGAAGATTTCACATCATGTATTTCATAAAATAACTCCTCTCTGCAACATATATGCCTCGTGGCGCCCGAATCAATTACCCATGAATTAATTGGGAAAGAGGAACCTGTAATATTGAATGTAAAACATGTACCATCAATCTTATCTGCAGAATTACTCCCAAGAGGTGGATCATGTGTTGATTGACCGATCAACAGCTTGAGTTGGTGTAACTGTTGAGGATTTAACTGTTGGATGAAGCTGTCTGCAGCAGATTTTTGATCAATTCCTAAACCAGTTTTAGTTTCTTGTGAGAGGCCATCAGTAACTTGATTAACCCTACTGAATCTGGGCTTGTATCCAAGTGGCGGATCATTCCTGTTTTGCTG